>JAWPHD010012193.1:0-77724 GCA_037043455.1 Cyrtodaria siliqua
CATCATGACTCTGTACATTCTTAAATACACTGTACAGTGTGACATTCCTTCATCATGACTGTACAATTTTAAATTCACTGTACAGTGTGACAGTCCTTCATCATGACTATAAATTCTTAAATACACTGTACAGTGTGACAGTCCTTCATGATGACTCGAAGAATGTATTCTTAAATATACTGTACAGTGTGACAGTCCTTCATCATGACTCTATACATTCTTAAATACACTGTACAGTGTGACAGCCCTTTATCATGACACTGTAAGTTCTTAAATACACTGTACAGTGTGACAGCCCTTCATCATGACACTGTAAGTTTTTAAATACACTGTACAGTGTGACATTCCTTCATCATGACTATACATTCTTAAATATACTGTCCAGTGTGACAGTCCTTCATCATGACTCTGTATATTCCTAAATGCACTGTACAGTGTGACAGTCCTTCATCATGACTCTGTACATTCTTAAATGCACTCTACAGTGTGACAGTCCTTCATCATGACTCTGTACATTCTTAAATATACTGTACAGTGTGACATTCCTTCATCATGACTGTACAATTTTAAATTCACTGTACAGTGTGACAGTCCTTCATCATGACTATAAATTCTTAAATACACTGTACAGTGTGACAGTCCTTCATGATGACTCTAAGAATGTATTCTTAAATATACTGTACAGTGTGACATTCCTTCATCATGACTATACATTCTTAAATATACTGTCCAGTGTGACAGTCCTTCATCATGACTCTGTACATTCTTAAATGCACTCTACAGTGTGACAGTCCTTCATCATGACTCTGTACATTCTTAAATGCACTCTACAGTGTGACAGTCCTTCATCATGACTCTGTACATTCTTAAATACACTGTACAGTCTGACATTCCTTCATCATGACTGTACAATTTTAAATTCACTGTACAGTGTGACAGTCCTTCATCATGACTATAAATTCTTAAATACACTGTACAGTGTGACAGTCCTTCATGATGACTCTAAGAATGTATTCTTAAATATACTGTACAGTGTGACAGTCCTTCATGATGACTCGATACATTCTTAAATACACGGTACAGTGTGACAGTCCATCATGATGACTATACATTCCTAAATACACCGTACAAAGTGACAGGCCTTCATGATGACTATACATTCCTAAATACACTGTACAGTGTGACAGTCCTTCATGATAACTATACATTTTTAAATACACTCTACAGTTAGACAGTCCTTCATCATGACTATACATTCTTAAATACACTGTACAGTGTGGCAGTCCTTCATCATGACACTATACATTCTTAAATACACTGTACAGTCATCGTGATTCTGTACATTCTTAAATACACTGTACAGTGTGGCAGTCCTTCATCATGACACTATACATTCTTAAATACACTGTACAGTCATCATGATTCTAAACATTCTTAAATACACTGTACAGATTGACAGTCCTTCATCATGACTATACATTCTTAAGTATACTGTACAGTGTGGCAGTCCTTCATCATTACTCTGTACATTCTTAAATGCACTGTTCAGTGTGACAGTCCTTCATCATGACTCTGAACATTCTTAAATACACTGTACAGTGTGACAGTCCTTCATCATGACTATACATTCTTAAATATACTGTACAGTGTGACAGTCCTTCATCATGACTATACATTCTTAAATACACTGAACAGTGTGACAGTCCTTCATCATGACACTATGCATTCTTAAATATACTGTACAGTCATCATGATTCTGTACATTCTTAAATACACTGTACAGTGTGACAGTCCTTCATCATGACTATACATTCTTAAATATACTGTCCAGTGTGACAGTCCTTCATCATGACTCTGTATATTCCTAAATGCACTGTACAGTGTGACAGTCCTTCATCATGACTCTGTACATTCTTAAATGCACTCTACAGTGTGACAGTCCTTCATCATGACTCTGTACATTCTTAAATACACTGTACAGTGTGACATTCCTTCATCATGACTGTACAATTTTAAATTCACTGTACAGTGTGACAGTCCTTCATCATGACTATAAATTCTTAAATACACTGTACAGTGTCACAGTCCTTCATGATGACTCGAAGAATGTATTCTTAAATATACTGTACAGTGTGACAGTCCTTCATCATGACTCTATACATTCTTAAATACACTGTACAGTGTGACAGCCCTTTATCATGACACTGTAAGTTCTTAAATACACTGTACAGTGTGACAGCCCTTCATCATGACACTGTAAGTTTTTAAATACACTGTACAGTGTGACATTCCTTCATCATGACTATACATTCTTAAATATACTGTCCAGTGTGACAGTCCTTCATCATGACTCTGTATATTCCTAAATGCACTGTACAGTGTGACAGTCCTTCATCATGACTCTGTACATTCTTAAATGCACTCTACAGTGTGACAGTCCTTCATCATGACTCTGTACATTCTTAAATATACTGTACAGTGTGACATTCCTTCATCATGACTGTACAATTTTAAATTCACTGTACAGTGTGACAGTCCTTCATCATGACTATAAATTCTTAAATACACTGTACAGTGTGACAGTCCTTCATGATGACTCTAAGAATGTATTCTTAAATATACTGTACAGTGTGACATTCCTTCATCATGACTATACATTCTTAAATATACTGTCCAGTGTGACAGTCCTTCATCATGACTCTGTACATTCTTAAATGCACTCTACAGTGTGACAGTCCTTCATCATGACTCTGTACATTCTTAAATGCACTCTACAGTGTGACAGTCCTTCATCATGACTCTGTACATTCTTAAATACACTGTACAGTCTGACATTCCTTCATCATGACTGTACAATTTTAAATTCACTGTACAGTGTGACAGTCCTTCATCATGACTATAAATTCTTAAATACACTGTACAGTGTGACAGTCCTTCATGATGACTCTAAGAATGTATTCTTAAATATACTGTACAGTGTGACAGTCCTTCATGATGACTCGATACATTCTTAAATACACGGTACAGTGTGACAGTCCATCATGATGACTATACATTCCTAAATACACCGTACAAAGTGACAGGCCTTCATGATGACTATACATTCCTAAATACACTGTACAGTGTGACAGTCCTTCATGATAACTATACATTTTTAAATACACTCTACAGTTAGACAGTCCTTCATCATGACTATACATTCTTAAATACACTGTACAGTGTGGCAGTCCTTCATCATGACACTATACATTCTTAAATACACTGTACAGTCATCGTGATTCTGTACATTCTTAAATACACTGTACAGTGTGGCAGTCCTTCATCATGACACTATACATTCTTAAATACACTGTACAGTCATCATGATTCTAAACATTCTTAAATACACTGTACAGATTGACAGTCCTTCATCATGACTATACATTCTTAAGTATACTGTACAGTGTGGCAGTCCTTCATCATTACTCTGTACATTCTTAAATGCACTGTTCAGTGTGACAGTCCTTCATCATGACTCTGAACATTCTTAAATACACTGTACAGTGTGACAGTCCTTCATCATGACTATACATTCTTAAATATACTGTACAGTGTGACAGTCCTTCATCATGACTATACATTCTTAAATACACTGAACAGTGTGACAGTCCTTCATCATGACACTATGCATTCTTAAATATACTGTACAGTCATCATGATTCTGTACATTCTTAAATACACTGTACAGTGTGACAGTCCTTCATCATGACTATACATTCTTAAATACACTGTACAGTGTGGCAGTCCTTCATCATGACACTATACATTCTTAAATACACTGTACAGTCATCATGATTCTAAACATTCTTAAATACACTGTACAGTGTGACAGTCCTTCATCATAACTATACATTCTTAAATATACTGTACAGTGTGGCAGTCCTTCATCATGACTATGTTCATTCTCAAATACACTGTACAGTCCTTCATCATGACTATACATTCTTAAATACACTGTACAGTGTGGCAGTCCTTCATCATGACACTATACATTCTTAAATACACTGTACAGTCATCATGATTCTAAACATTCTTAAATACACTGTACAGTGTGACAGTCCTTCATCATAACTATACATTCTTAAATACACTGAACAGTGTGACAGTCCTTCATCATGACACTATGCATTCTTAAATACACTGTACAGTCATGATTCTGTACATTCTTAAATACACTGTACAGTGTGACAGTCCTTCATCATGACTATACATTCTTAAATACACTGTACAGTGTGGCAGTCCTTCATCATGACACTATACATTCTTAAATACACTGTACAGTCATCATGATTCTAAACATTCTTAAATACACTGTACAGTGTGACAGTCCTTCATCATGACCATACATTCTTAAATATACTGTACAGTGTGACAGTCCTTCATCATGACTATACATTCTTAAATACACTGTACAGTCATCATGATTCTGTACATTCTTAAATACACTGTACAGTGTGGCAGTCCTTCATCATGACTCTGTTCATTCTTAAATGCACTGTACATTGTGACAGTCCTTCATCATGACTATACATTCTTAAATACACTGTAAAGTGTGACAGTCCTTCATGATGACTCTATACATTCTTAAATATACTGTACAGTGTGACAGTCCTTCATCATGACTATGCATTCTTAAATACACTGTACAGTGTGTCAGTCCTTTATGATGACTAGACATTCTTAAATACACTGTACAGTTTGACAGTCCTTCATGATGACTCTATACATTCTTAAATATACTGTACAGTGTGACAGTCCTTCATCATGACTATGCATTCTTAAATACACTGTACAGTGTGTCAGTCCTTCATGATGACTAGACATTCTTAAATACACTGTACAGTGTGACAGTCCTTCATGATGACTCTATACATTCTAAAATACACGGTACAGTGTGACAGTCCATCATGATGACTATACATTCCTAAATACACTGTACAGTGTGACAGTCCTTCATGATGACTCTATACATTCCTAAATACACCGTACAAAATGACAGTCCTTCATGATGACTATACATTCCTAAATACACTGTACAGTGTGGCAGTCCTTCATGATGACTCTGTACATTCTTAAATACACTGTACAGTGTGACAATCCTTCATCATGACTATTCTTTCTTAAATACAATGTACAGTGTGGCAGTCCTTCATCATGACACTATACATTCTTAAATACACTGTACTGTCATCATGATTCTGTACATTCTTAAATACACTGTACAGTGTGACAGTCCTTCATCATGACTATACATTCTTAAATACACTGTACAGTGTGACAGTCCTTCATCATGACTGTACATTCTTAAATACACTGTACAGTGTGACAGTCTTTCATCATGACTGTACATTCTTAAATACACTACAGTGTGACAGTCCTTCATCATGACTATACATTCTTAAATACACTGTACAGAGTGGCAGTCCTTCATCATGACACTATACATTCTTAAAAACACTGTACAGTCATCATGATTATAAACATTCTTCAATACACTGTACAGTGTGACAGTCCTTCATCAAAACTATACATTCTTAAATATACTGTACAGTGTGGCAGTCCTTCATCATGACTCCGTACATTCTTAAATGCACTGTCCAGTGTGACAATCCTTCATCATGACTCTGTTCATTCTTAAATACACTGTACAGTGTGACAGTCCTTCATCATGACTATACATTCTTAAATATACTGTACATTGTGACAGTCCTTCATCATGACTATACATTCTTAAATACACTGTACAGTGTGGCAGTCCTTCATGATGGCTATACATTCTTAAATACACTGTACAGTGTGACAGTCCTTCATGATGACTCTATACATTCTTAAATATACTGTACAGTGTGACAGTCCTTCATGATGACTCTATACATTCTTAAATACACGGTACAGTGTGACAGTCCATCATGATGACTATACATTCCTAAATACACTGTACAGTGTGACAGTCCTTCATGATGACTCTATACATTCCTAAATACACCGTACAAGGTGACAGTCCTTCATGATGACTATACATTCTTAAATACACTGTACAGTGTGACAGTCCTTCATGATGACTCTATACATTCTTAAATACACTGTACAGTGTGACAGTCCTTCAACATGACTATACACTCTTAAATACACTGTACAGTGTGGCAGTCCTTCATCATGACACTATACATTCTTAAATACACTGTACAGTCATCATGATTCTGTACATTCTTAAATACACTGTACAGTGTGACAGTCTTTCATCATGACTATACATTCTTAAATACACTGTACAGTGTGGCAGTCCTTCATCATGACACTATACATTCTTAAATACACTGTACAGTCATCATGATTCTAAACATTCTTAAATACACTGTACAGATTGACAGTCCTTCATCATGACTATACATTCTTAAGTATACTGTACAGTGTGGCAGTCCTTCATCATTACTCTGTACATTCTTAAATGCACTGTCCAGTGTGACAGTCCTTCATCATGACTCTGAACATTCTTAAATACACTGTACAGTGTGACAGTCCTTCATCATGACTATACATTCTTAAATATACTGTACAGTGTGACAGTCCTTCATCATGACTATACATTCTTAAATACACTGAACAGTGTGACAGTCCTTCATCATGACACTATGCATTCTTAAATACACTGTACAGTCATCATGATTCTGTACATTCTTAAATACATTGTACAGTGTGACAGTCCTTCATCATGACTATACATTCTTAAATACACTGTACAGTGTGGCAGTCCTTCATCATGACACTATACATGCTTCAATACACTGTACAGTCATCATGATTCTAAACATTCTTAAATACACTGTACAGTGTGACAGTCCTTCATCATAACTATACATTCTTAAATATACTGTACAGTGTGGCAGTCCTTCATCATGACTATGTTCATTCTCAAATACACTGTACAGTGTGACAGTCCTTCATCATGACTATACATTCTTAAATACACTGTACAGTGTGGCAGTCCTTCATCATGACACTATACATTCTTAAATACACTGTACAGTCATCATGATTCTAAACATTCTTAAATACACTGTACAGTGTGACAGTCCTTCATCATAACTATACATTCTTAAATATACTGTACAGTGTGGCAGTCCTTCATCATGACTATGTTCATTCTCAAATACACTGTACAGTGTGACAGTCCTTCATCATGACTATACATTCTTAAATACACTGTACAGTGTGGCAGTCCTTCATCATGACACTATACATTCTTAAATACACTGTACAGTCATCATGATTCTAAACATTCTTAAATACACTGTACAGTGTGACAGTCCTTCATCATAACTATACATTCTTAAATACACTGAACAGTGTGACAGTCCTTCATCATGACACTATGCATTCTTAAATACACTGTACAGTCATGATTCTGTACATTCTTAAATACACTGTACAGTGTGACAGTCCTTCATCATGACTATACATTCTTAAATACACTGTACAGTGTGGCAGTCCTTCATCATGACACTATACATTCTTAAATACACTGTACAGTCATCATGATTCTAAACATTCTTAAATACACTGTACAGTGTGACAGTCCTTCATCATGACCATACATTCTTAAATATACTGTACAGTGTGACAGTCCTTCATCATGACTATACATTCTTAAATACACTGTACAGTCATCATGATTCTGTACATTCTTAAATACACTGTACAGTGTGGCAGTCCTTCATCATGACTCTGTTCATTCTTAAATGCACTGTACATTGTAACAGTCCTTCATCATGACTATACATTCTTAAATACACTGTAAAGTTTGACAGTCCTTCATGATGACTATACATTCTTAAATACACTGTAAAGTTTGACAGTCCTTCATCATGACTCTATACATTCTTAAATATACTGTACAGTGTGACAGTCCTTCATCATGACTATGCATTCTTAAATACACTGTACAGTGTGTCAGTCCTTCATGATGACTAGACATTCTTAAATACACTGTACAGTGTGACAGTCCTTCATGATGACTCTATACATTCTAAAATACACGGTACAGTGTGACAGTCCATCATGATGACTATACATTCCTAAATACACTGTACCATGTGACAGTCCTTCATGATGACTCTATACATTCCTAAATACACCGTACAAAGTGACAGTCCTTCATGATGACTATACATTCCTAAATACACTGTACAGTGTGGCAGTCCTTCATGATGACTCTGTACATTCTTAAATACACTGTACAGTGTGACAATCCTTCATCATGACTATTCTTTCTTAAATACACTGTACAGTGTGGCAGTCCTTCATCATGACACTATACATTCTTAAATACACTGTACTGTCATCATGATTCTGTACATTCTTAAATACACTGTACAGTGTGACGGTCCTTCATCATGACTATACATTCTTAAATACACTGTACAGTGTGGCAGTCCTTCATCATGACACTATACATTCTTAAATACACTGTACAGTCATCATGATTCTAAACATTCTTAAATACACTGTACAGTGTGACAGTCCTTCATCATGACTATACATTCTTAAATATACTGTACAGTGTGGCAGTCCTTCATCATGACTCTGTACATTCTTAAATGCACTTTCCAGTGTGACAGTCCTTCATCATGACTGTACATTCTTGAATACACTGTACAGTGTGACAGTCCTTCATCATGATTATACATTCTTAAATATACTGTACAGTGTGACAGTCCTTCATCATGACTAACCATTCTTAAATATACTGTACAGTCATCATGATTCTGTACATTCTTAAATACACTGTACAGTGTGGCAGTCCTTCATCATGACTATACATTCTTAAACACACTGTACAGTGTGGCAGTCCTTCATCATGACACTATACATTCTTGAATACACTGTACAGTCATCATGATTCTGTACATTCTTAAATACACTGTACAGTGCGACAGTCCTTCATCATGACTATACGTTCTTAAATACATTGTACAGTGTGACAGTCCTTCATGATGACTATACATTATTAAATACACTGTACAGTGTGACAGTCCTTCATCATGACTATACATTCTTAAATATACTGTACAGTGTGGGAGTCCTTCATCATGACTCTGTACATTCTTAAATGCACTGTCCAGTGTGACAGTCCTTCATCAGGACTCTGTACATTCTTAAATACACTGTACAGTGTGACAGTCCTTCATCATGACTATACATTCTTAAATACACTGTACAGTCATCATTATTCTGTATATTCTTAAATACACTGTACAGTGTGACAGTCCTTTATGATGACTATACATTGTTAAATACACTGTACAGTGTGACAGTCCTTCATCATGACTATACATTCTTAAATACACTGTACAGTGTGGCAGTCCTTCATCATGACTCTGTACATTCTTAAATGCACTGTCCAGTTTGACAGTCCTTCATCAGGACCTTGTACATTCTTAAATACACTGTACAGTGTGACAGTCCTTCATCATGACTATACATTCTTAAATACACTGTACAGTCATCATGAGTCTGTACATTCTTAAATGCACTGTACAGTGTGACAGTCCTTCATGATGACTATACATTCTTAAATGCACTGTCCAGTGTGACAGTCCTTCATCAGGACTCTGTACATTCTTGAATACACTGTACAGTGTGACAGTCCTTCATCATGACTATACATTCTTAAATACACTGTACAGTCATCATGATTCTGTACATTCTTAAATACACTGTACAGTGTGACAGTCCTTCATCATGACTTTACATTCTTAAATACACTGTACAGTGTGACAGTTCTTCATCATGACTATACATTCTTAAATACACTGTACAGTGTGACAGTCATTCATGATGACTATACATTCTTAAATGCACTGTCCAGTGTGACAGTCCTTCATCAGGACTCTGTACATTCTTGAATACACTGTACAGTGCGACAGTCCTTCATCATGACTATACATTCTTAAATACACTGTACAGTCATCATGATTCTGTACATTCTTAAATACACTGTACAGTGTGACAGTCCTTCATCATGACTATACATTCTTAAATACAATGTACAGTGTGACAGTCCTTCATCATGACTATACATTCTTAAATACACTGTACAGTGTGACAGTCCTTCATCATGACTATACGTTCTTAAATACACTGTACATTGTGACAGTCCTTCATCATGACTATACATTCTTAAATACACTGTACATTGTGACAGTCCCTTCATGATGACTATACATTCTTAAATACACTGTACAGTGTGACAGTCCTTCATCATGACTATACATTCTTAAATACACTGTACAGTGTGGCAGTCCTTCATCATGACACTATGCATTCTTAAATACACTGTACAGTCATCATGATTTTGTACATTCTTAAATACACTGTACAGTGTGACAGTCCTTCATCAGGGCTATACATTCTTAAATACAATGTACAGTGTGACAGTCCTTCATCAGGACTCTGTACATTCTTAAATACAATGTACAGTATGACAGTCCTTCATCAGGACTCTATACTTTCTTAAATACACTGTATAGTGTTGCATTCCTTCATCAATACTTTCTTAAATACACTACAGTGTGAGTCCTTCATCATGACTATACACTGTACAGTGTGACAGTCTTTCATCACAACTATATACATGCTTCAATACACTGTACAGAGTGACATTTCTTCTTTACCACTCTATACATTCTTAAATAAAGTGTAAAGTGTTGGGTAGGTGTGTGGGTGTCAGAGCGAGATGTGGTGTGGATGACAGAGCATCAAGTGTTGGGAATGGGAGAGCATGATGGCTTGCTGATGTTGGAGCATGATGGCTTGCGGATGGCAGGGCGAAGTGTGTTGCAGATGGAAGAGCAAGGTGTGTTGGGATGGCAGGGTGTGATGTACTAGAGACGACCAAGTGTGATGTGCTGGAGATGACAAAATGTGATGTGCTGGAGATGACAAAGTGTGATGTGCAGGAGATGATAGAGTGTGATGTGCTGGAGATGACAGTGTAATGTGCTGGAGATGACAAAGTGATGTGCTGGAAATGGCAGTTTGATGTGTTGGATATGACAGAATTGGATGTGTTAGAGATGACAGAGTGTGATATGCTGGAGATGCCTGAGTGTTATGTGTTGGATATGACAGCATGTGATGTGATGAAGATGCCTGAGTGTAATGTGCTGGAGATTACAGCGTGTGATGGGATGGAGATGACTGTGTGATGTGCTGGAGATGACAGTGTGATGTGCTGGAGATGACAGAGTGTGAAGTGCTCTAGATGACAGAGTGTGATGTGATGGAAATGACAGTGTGATGTGCTGGAGATGACATAGTTTGATGTGCTGGAGATGCTAGAGTGTGATGTGCTGGAGGTGACAGAGGGAGATGTGCTGGATATGTCAGAGTGTGATATGCTTGAGATGACATAGTGCGATGTGCTGGAGATGACAGGCAGCGATGTGCTGGACATGACAGAGTGTGATGTGCTGGATATGGCAGACTGTGAGGTGCTGGAGATGACGGAGTGTGATGTATTGGATATGACAGAGTGTGATGTGTTAGAGATGGCAGAGTGTGATGTGCTGGAGATGACAGTGTAATGTGCTGGAGATGACAAAGTGATGTGCTGGAAATGGCAGTTTGATGTGTTGGATATGACAGAATGTGATGTGTTAGAGATGACAGATTGTGATGTGCTGGAGATGCCTGAGTGTGTTGTGCTGGAGATGACAGGGTGTGACAGTGACAAGAGTTTGACAGAGTGTGATGTGCTGGAGCTGACAGAGTATGATGTGCTGGAGATGACAAAGTGTGATGTGCTAGAGATGACAGAGTGTGATGTGCTAGAGATGAGAGTTTGGTGTGCTGGAGATGAAATAGTGTGATTTGCTGGAGATGACAGAGTGTGATGTGTTGGATATGACAGTGTGATGTGCTGGAGGTGACTGAGGGAGATGTGCTGAATATGTCTAGAGTGTGATGTGCTTGAGATGACAGAGTGAGATGTGCTGGATATGGCAGACTGTGAGGTGCTGGAGATGCCAGGGTGTGATGTGTTGGATATGACAGAGTGTGATGTGCTGGAGATGACAGTGTGATGTGCTGGAGATGACAGTGTGATGTGCTGGAGATGGCAGAGTGTGATTTGCTGGATATGACAGTGTGTGATGTGCTGGAGATGACAGAGTGTGATGTGGTGGAGATGGCAGAATGATGTGCTGGAGATGACAGTGTGCGATGTGCTGGAGATGACGGGATGTGATGTACTGAAGATGACTGGGTGTGATGTGCTGGAGATGATAGAATGTGATATGCTGGAGATGCCAGTGTGGGGTGTGGTGGGGATGATGGGGCATGCTGTGATGGGGATGATAGGGCAAGCTGTGATGGGGATTATTGAGCATAGTATGGTATGACAGACGGTGGTATTATGAGTATGATATAGTGTAAGCTGATGAGTATGGTAGAGTATGCTATAAGCAGTATGATAGAGACTGGCATGTTGAGTACAGTAAAGCGCTTTGCTGTACTCATCATTCCTTGCTCTATCATACAGATCATGCCATCTCTTCCATATTGTAGTGCATGATATAATGGTTATGGTAGAGCGCTATGCCATAATCATATCTTGTTACCTAACTCATCAGACTATACTGCGCCATTCTCATCATATTTCACTTTGTTGTTTAAATTATACTACACTCTCTCATTCTTATCACATCACACCCTAACATTCTCATTACTCTACACTCCATCATTCTCATTACTCTACACTCTTGTCATCTCAAGCACATAACACTCTGTCATTTTCAGTACATCACACTCTGTCATCTCCAGCACATTACACTCCATCATCTTCAGCACATCACACTCTGCCATCTCCAGCACATCACACTGTCATATCCAACACATTACTCTCTGTCATCTCCAGCACCTCACAGTCTGTCATCTTCAGCACTTCACATACTGTCTTCTCCAGCACATCACACTCTCCTCTCCAGCACATCACACTTTGCCATATCCAGCACATCACACTCTGTCATCTCCAGCACATCACACTCTTCCAACTCCAGCACATCACTCTCTGCCATCTCAAGCTCATCACACTCCGTCATCTGCAGCACATCACACTCCATCATATCCAGCACCTCACACACTGCAATCTCCAGCACATCACACTATGTTGTCTCCAGCACCTCACACTGCCATTTCCAGCACATCACACTATGTCATATCCAGCACTTCACACTCTGTCATCTCCAGCACATCACACTCTGTCATCTCCAGCACATCACACACTGCAATCTCCAGCACATCACACTCTGGTGTCTCCAGCACCTCACACTGCCATCTCCAGCACATCACACTCTGCCAGTTCCAGCACATCACACTCTGTCTCCAGCACATCACAATATGTTATCTCCAGCACATCAGACTCTGCCATGATGGCTATTACCTTAAGGATGTTGGCTGCGCAAGTTTTGACATCTTCAAGTCTAAATATTTTATTTTTTAAATCATAGTTTTATTTGACAACAGAATTTTTTCATTTTTTCCATTCTTGTAGAAATGGATATAATGTAGGATTTAAGATGGTAACATACCAAATTTTAAGCAATTTTTTTTTTCATTTTTTCAGTCATTTGTGATCATTTTTTGTTGTCAACATAATAGAGGGTATGGGTAGCTCTGAGTAGAATTTATCCTTTTGCTATTTTCGATCTCCGTGTCAATATTGTGTGTACAGTATTTTACATTGAAAATGTCAAAATAACTCCAAAATGCTATTTTCGATCTCCGTGTCAATATTGTGTGTACAGTATTTTACATTGAAAATGTCAAAATAACTCCAAAATAGGTGTAATTTAAAGAATTTTTAAAAAAAAATCATTAGAAGCCTGGTGACCTATATTTTTTTTTACTTGTTTTGAAAGAAATGTCATAGGACCTTGACATATACAACTTTTAAAAAAAGTTGATCATTAGAACATATTTTTTTTATCTTGAATTAATTTTTCGGTAAAAACAAAAGTGGGTGGGGTACGGTCCATATATGTTTGCTTTTTAAAGTAAAAGACGAACGAGGATTACAATTGCTTTTGTATGATTTGAAAGATGTGTATATATGCAATCGAAAATTATTTGTTTTTCAATAAACGTAATGTTATGAAAACAATTGTGAAAATGTTCAATGACAATATTTTTCCTCTTTTTAATGAAATTTTGAAGTTAGAAATACGTGCATCTTCAATGACGTCTAGTGGGAAAAAAAGCGTATTGACCTAGCCTTTTTTTGATAATTGTGAATCTAAATTATACCAAAAAAGCTTTAAATATGAATTTAAAAAAAATCTCATCACTACGTCCTTTCCCAGCCAACCTCCTTAAATAACCATTACCCATATCGTCTGAGATTACAGACAGTAGCTTTAATAACTGTTTCCCCAGGTCTCCCTAGATTTGCAACAGTAACTTTAATAAACATTAACCCAAGTTATCCGAGATTGCCAACTATACGTTTAATAACCATAACCACATATTCTACAAGATTACCAATAATACCTAACACGGACATCCAAGATTGCCAACTGTAAATTTAATGACTATCATTACACCTCGTCCCTGATCGCCAACTGCATATTTAGTAATGATTATCAAATGTCATTCAAGATTGCCACCATTACATTTAATAACCATCATCCCACGTCATCATCCAAGATCACCAAAGGTACCTTTAAAAATAAACACCACATCATCCAAAATGTCCAATTTTAATGACCATCACTGAAAATTGCCAACAGCACATTTAATGACCATCGCTCCACGTTGTCCAAGACTGCCAACAGTAACTTTAATATCCGTCACCCCACATCATTCTAAATTGCGAACAGTAATTTTTTAGCTCTAAAGCCAGACGAGCTCACGCGATCACTTTTCTTCCGTCGTTCGTCTGTCCGTCCGTCTGTTAGCAATTTTATAAAATTGACATTTCCTCTGAAACCGCTTGTAGGATTTTGATGAAACTTAATCACCATATTTGGGATAGTCCCTCTCAGATTTGTGTTTTTCGCGGCCAACAGTCATCCAAGATGGCCACCATGACTAAAACTAGGTCAAATTTAAAGAAATTTCAAACGACATCTCCTCCGAAACAACTTATTCCATTCTTGTGAAATATCATATACATGTTCCTTGGGTTAGCTTCTATCAAGTTTGTGTTTTTTGTTATCGTCGAATAATCAAAATGGCAGCAACGGCGACTGAAAGTTTACACAGAGTTATATAGGAAAAGGTTAAAAATGACATCTTCTCTGAAACCGCTTATAGGATTTTGATGGAACTTAATCACAATGATATTTGGGATAGTCCCTCTCAGATTTGTTTTTTTCACGGCCGCCAGTCATCCAAGATGGCTGCCATAGCTAAAACTAGGTAAAATTTAAATAAATTTCAAACAACATCTCGAAATGACTTATTCCATTCTTGTGAAATATTATATACATGTTCCTTGGTTCAAGTTTATGATTTTCGTTATCGTCAAATAATCCAAATGGCCACCACAGCAACCCAAAGTTTACATAGAGTTATATAGGAAAAGATTAAAAATTACATCTTCTCTGAAACCGCCTGAAAGATTTTGATGAAACTTAATTACAATGATCTTTGGGTTAGTCCCCCTCAGATTTGCATTTTTGGGGCCTCCAGTCATCCATGATGGCCACCATGGCTAAACTTAGGTCAAGTTTAAGGACATTTATCAAACAACATATTGCCACTTATTCCATTCTAGTTAAATATCATATGCATGTTCCTGTTGTTGGCCTCTATCAAGTTTGCGTTTTTCGTTGTTGTCAAGTATTCAAAATGGCCGCCACGATAACCCAAAGTTTACATAGAGTTATATATAGGAAACATGTTTCTTGGTTGGCCTCTATCATGTTTATGTTTTTGAATCACATCATACAAGTAGAGCATCTGCAGGCCCTCTTGGGCCTCTTGTTATAATCTCAACTGGCCGAGGGCCAGCAGAGATTATTGAATTCTGAGATGTCCGTCGTCCGACGTTGATCGTCCGTCCATAACTTTTGCCTTGTTAAGACGACAGTTCCTTCATTTTTCATCAGATCTTGAACCAAACTTCACCAGATTGTAAATATCAATGAAGGCTCAGACTTGTGAACACTCTAGCACCTGCATTTATTATTTGATCTTTACCAGACTTGCAGAGATTATTATTACCAATGAAAGTGCGGACATGTTCAAAAACCAGCCAGATCGGACCAGTAACACCGGAGTTATGACCTTTGATTTAGTTGAAAATGCTATATTTTTTCTCGTTAAGACAATAGGGCCTTCATTTTTAGTTCTACTGGCCAAAGACCAGGCGAGCTTATGCGATCACTTTTCATCTGTCGTCTGTCCGTCTTTCTGTTAGCAATTTTATAAAATCAACATCTCCTCTGAAACCGCTTGAAGGATTTTGATGAAACTTCATCCCAATGTTACTTGGGAGGGCCCCTCTCAGATTTTTTTTTTTTTCATGGCCGCCAGTCATCCAAGATGGCCACTATGGCTAAAACTAGGTCAAATTTAAGGAAATTTCAAACGACATTTCCTCCGAAAACACTTATTCCATTATTGTGAAATACCATAAATATGTTGCTTGTGAATATCATATACATGTTCCTTGGGTTGGCCTCTATGAAGTTTGTGTTTTTCGTTATCTTCGAATAATCAAAATGGCACCACGGCGACCCAAAGTTTACATGGAGTTATATAGGAAAAGATTGAAAATGACATTTTCTCTGAAACCGCTTGAAGGATTTTGATGAAACTTAATCACCATGATATTTGGGATAGTGCCTCTCAGATTTGTGTTTTTCGCGGCCGCCAGTCATCCTAGATGGCCGCCATGTCTAAAACTAGGTCAAATTTAAGGATTGCCAACAGTACATTTAAATGACCATCACTACACGTTGTCCAAGATCTCCAATGGTACCTTTAATAAGCACCCCACTTTGTCCAAGATCATAAACTATACATTTAATAACCACCACCCAATGTCCTCAAGACTGCCAACAGAACATTTAAATCCATGAACCCATGCCCTCCAAGATTGCCAACAATGCCTTTAATAACTACCCCACTTTGTACAGCAGGGCACAAAAATTCCACTCGTCCGCTCATTTTGACGAGTGAAACCCATGAATCGGTCGTCCGAGAGGACAAGTAACATTTCAGTAGAAAACAACAACAAAGAAAATAGTTATTAAATAGTTTACTAAGCGATTAAATGCAGTAAATAGTCGCAACTCGGTTTTTTCAACGATAAAATGCAATTTAAGTCAACCGGATATTGGAAAATTTACGAATTTCTGCTTTGGGACATTCTAAAGCGGAGTTATGGCCCTTGATTAGGTAAAAATGATACATTTTGCCTCATTAAGACGATAGGGGCTTCATTGTTCATCCGATCTTTACCAAACACTATCAGATTGTTAATATCAATCAAAGCTCGAACAAGTTCGGAAACCAGCCATATCGGACTAGTAACAGCGGAGTTATGGCCCTTTATTTAGTTAAAAATGCTATATTTTACGATATAGGGGCTTCATTGTTCCGATCCTTACCAAACTTTATCAGATTGTTAATATCAATGAAAGCTTGGACAAGGTCGAAAACCATTCATATCGGACCAGTATCAGCGGAGTTATGGCCCTTGATTTAGTTCAAAATGCTATATTTGTCTTGTTAAGACAGTAGGGCCTTTATTTTTCATCCGATCTTTACCAAGCTTTATCAGATTGTTAATGTCAATGAAAGCTCGGTCAGGTTCGAAAACTAGCCTGATCAGACCAGTAACAGCGAAGTTATGGCCCTCGCTTTTGTTAAAAAATGCTACAATTTGCCTCGTCATACGATAGGGCCTTCATTTTGCATCTGATCTTTGCCAAACTTTACCAGATTTTATGACTTTCTTTTTGATATTATTATTTATTTATTTTTTTAATTTAATTTTTTTTTATTATTATTTTTTATTATTTTGTTATTTTTTTTATTTGTTTTTGATATTTTTTTATTTATTTTTAATGTTTTTTTTGTTTTTTTATTGTCTCTTCTGGCCAAGTTCGAAAATCAGCCAGATCGGACCAGTAATGGCGGAGTTGTAGCTCTTGAATTAGTTAAAAATGCTATATTTTGCCTCTTTAAGATGATAGTCACTCGCTACATTGATGTTATAATAGCCATATTAGCCAGTAGAGCGTCCACAGGCCCTAAGAAAAAAACAACACATTATGATGTTTCCCTTTGTTTTATTTATATATAAGAGTGTTAAATGATTGTATCTGACTACTTTGACTAATGAACTTTTACAGTCAGAGCAGGACGAGTAAACATCCTATAAGGATGATTAACATGTCAATGGCACTTGTCCTACAAGACGAGTATACAGTAAAATATATTTCGTCCCCAGTACAGGATCATCAACTGTACATATAATAACCACCATTCCAATGCAAGTCCTCTAGGCTGTTAACAGTGACTTTAATAATCACTACCCCCATATCCTCTCAAGATGTCAAGAGTGTAACCACCACTCCACATCGTCCAAGATTGCAACGGTATCTTTAATAGTTGTCGCCCGATATCATTTACCCCACCTCGTCTATGATCGCTAATTGCATATTTAGTAATAATTATCAAATGTCATTCAAGATTGCCAACATTACATTTAATACCCATCATCCCATGTCATCCAAGATCACCAAGGGCACCAAGATGGCCAACAGTAACTTTAATATTCATCACCCCACATCATCCAAGATTGCCATCAGTACCTTTAATAAACATTACCGCACATCATCGAAGATTGCAGGCAGTACCTTTTATAACCATTACCAAACAAACATTGTCCGAGATGGACAACTGTATGTTTAGTAATTATCACCCCATGTCGTCCAAGATTGCCAATAGTACCTTTAATATCATTAACCCACTTCAAACAAATAAACAAAAAACTATTAAGGTTACATTTAATATCCACCACCCTAAGCAATCTGAGATCTGCAGCAGTACCTTTAATTACTATTACCCCAGGTCATTCATAATTGTCAACAGTACCTTAAATAACCATTACCCATATCATCTGAGATTACAGACAGTAGCTTTAATAACTGTTTCCCCAGGTCTCCCTAGATTGGCAACAGTACCTTAAATAACCATTACTCATATCATCTGAGATTACAGACAGTAGCTTTAATGACTGTTTCCCCAGGTCTCCCTAGATTGGCAACAGTACCTTAAATAACCATTACCCATATCATCTGAGATTACAGACAGTAGCTTTAATAACCGTTGCCCCAGGTCTCCCGAGATTGGCAACAGTAACTTTAATAAATATTAACCCAAGTCATCCTCCACTACAACTGAATCACACTCGGATTCCAGTTGTGACCTCCCGATTTGGCTATCACAGGATTGCCCTCCTGCCTTTCTCCCAAAGATGATTGTAACTAGGATTGGTAGGTTATCCCGTCGTCCTATAAGATTTTCTTATTACAATTGTATAGGGTTGGGTGGGGGTAGGGATAATTTGTAAATTCTTATTTTGAGGATCTTTGCACCATAACTCGACAGTTTGAAAGCTGCAAATTTCTAATATTAGGATGTCTGCTGTTTTTGAGAATTGCTTATTGCTAGGAGTAGATGGCCACCAGCGGCCGTCTTTGTAGAGTTATATAGGAAAATCTTGTGGCGACTAGTCCTCTACAACAACTTAATGAAATTTCATGAAACTGATAATACAGTAGGGCCTTCATTTTTCATCTGATCTTTTACCAAACTTTACCAGATTCTTTAGTTATGGCCCTTGATTTAGTTAAAAATGCTGTTTTTGCCCAAAACTTTCAAAAAAACGTAAATAGCAGTCACTCACTTCATTGATGTTATAAGAGCCATGTTAGCCAGTAGAGCATCCACAGGCCCTCTTGGGCCCCTTGTTTTTACATATGTCTGTGTTGTTTTGTTTTATCAAATCTACACCTATATCAATGATGCGCCCCCGCCCTGCCCCCCATTGGTTTATGGGCTCCCCTGACATGGAGGTCAGGGGAGGGGAATTGTTTTCATTTTATCTACCATTATTTGGGTATGGGCTGGCATGGTGCAGTCGGTAGCGCGGCGGATTTGTAACCGGAGGCCCCGGGTTCAATCCTCCGTGGTGCCACTGAGTTCCATCGGTGTTTTCTTGGGCAAGACACTTTACCTTAGCCTCATCCGTTGGATGGGGACGTAAACCGGGCGGTCCCGTGTATCGGTCTATCCTCCGAGCACGTTAAAGAACCATAGGAATCTATTCGATAATAAGAGTAGGGCAGGTTCCCGGCTTACTATGTATCCTTCCCCTCTCTCTGGGGCGGCTTTAAATAACCTATACTGTGTTGATGAGCCATTAAACAACATTCAATTCAATTGGGTATTACAATTTTAATTTGAACGCAATCATTTACATATAAAATAAATTACATTAAATTCAGATGCACAGATGAAATATCAATAAAAAAAAAACTGAAATGAGGCCACAATAAAAATTGCCAGATATCCCCTCCCTCCACGAGTTGCCTTTCGACCACAAAATTCTTTAAAATGACTGCAATTTTGGATTAAAACTGATAAAAAAAAATAAAAAATCAAATTTCGCTATAATTTGTATGAGATTCTAATAATAATTTTATATCGGCCCGAGTTTCTATAACCGCCCCCAACCCCACCCCCACATTGTCTGAGCTTTGTTTTCTGAACCTATATACTGGCTATATAATTTATTATTCTCTGAAAAATTAAATAAAGTCTGATCCTATATAATTGCCATATAATTTATTATTCTCTGAAAAATTAAATAGTCAAGCTACGCTGTTCTCCGACAGCTCTTGTTATACACCCGTTTGAAAAATGAGACATATTATAGTATGTGGTTGTCTGTCCGTCCGTAAACAATTGTGTATTCCGGACGATTACTCCGAACCCATTACACCAATACTCATGAAACTTCATAGCTACTTTGCCCTAGGTGAGATGAGGATCCCTATTGTTTAGGGTCAATTTACATTCTTAAATACGCTGTACAGTGTGACTTTCCTTCATCATGACTATACATTTTTAAATACACTGTACAGTGTGACAGTCTTTCATCATGACTATACATTCTTAAATACGCTGTCCAGTGTGACAGTCCTTCATGATGACTATACATTCTTAAATACACTGTACAGTGTGACAGTCCTTCATCATGACTATACATTCTTAAATACACTGTACAGTGTGACAGTCCTTCATCATGACTATACATTCTTAAATACACTGTACAGTGTGACAGTCCTTCATCATGACTATACATTCTTAAATACACCGTACAGTGTGACAGTCCTTCATCGTGACTATACATTATTAAATACACCGTACAGTGTGACAGTCCTTCATCATGACTATACATTCTTAAATACACCGTACAGTGTGACAGTCCTTCATGATGACTATACATTCTTAAATACACTGTACAGTGTGACAGTCCTTCATCATGACTCTATACATTCTTAAATACACTGTACAGTGTGGCAGTCCTTCATCATGACTATACATTCTTAAATACACTGTACAGTGTGACAGTCCTTCATCATGACTATACATTCTTAAATACACTGTACAGTGTGACAGTCCTTCATCATGACTCTATACATTCTTAAATACACTGTACAGTGTGGCAGTCCTTCATCATGACTGTACATCCTTAAATACACTGTACAGTGTGACAGTCCTTCATCATGACTATACATTCTTAAATACACCATACAGTGTGACAGTCCTTCATCATGACTATACATTATTAAATACACTGTACAGTGTGACAGTCCTTCATCATGACTATACATTCTTAAATACACCGTACAGTGTGACAGTCCTTCATCGTGACTATACATTCTTAAATACACTGTACAGTGTGACAGTCCTTCATCATGACTATACATTCTTAAATACACTGTACAGTGTGACAGTCCTTCATCATGACTATACATTCTTAAATACACTGTACAGTGTGACAGTCCTTCATCATGACTATACATTCTTAAATACACTGTACAGTGTGACAGTCCTTCATCATGACTATACATTCTTAAATACACCGTACAGTGTGACAGTCCTTCATCGTGACTCTACATTCTTAAATACACTGTACAGTGTGACAGTCCTTCATCATGATTATACATTATTAAATACACTGTACAGTGTGACAGTCCTTCATCATGATTATACATTATTAAATACACTGTACAGTGTGACAGTCCTTCATCATGTCTCTACATTCTTAAATACACTGTACAGTGTGACAGTCCTTCATCATGATTATACATTATTAAATACACTGTACAGTGTGACAGTCCTTCATCGTGACTATACATTCTTAAATACACTGTACAGTGTGACAGTCCTTCATGATGACTTTACATTCTTAAATACACCGTACAGTGTGACAGTCCTTCATCGTGACTATACATTCTTAAATACACTGTACAGTGTGACAGTCCTTCATGATGACTATACATTCTTAAATACACTGTACAGTGTGACAGTCCTTCATCATGACTATACATTCTTAAATACACTGTACAGTGTGACAGTCCTTCATCATGACTCTGTACATTCTTAAATACACTGTACAGTGTGACAGTCCTTCATCATGACTATACATTCTTAAATACACCGTACAGTGTGACAGTCCTTCATCATGACTATACATTCTTAAATACACTGTACAGTGTGACAGTCCTTCATCATGACTATACATTCTTAAATACACCGTACAGTGTGACAGTCCTTCATCATGACTATACATTCTTAAATACACCGAACAGTGTGACAGTCCTTCATCATGATTATACATTATTAAATACACTGTACAGTGTGACAGTCCTTCATCATGACTATACATTCTTAAATACACTGTACAGTGTGACAGTCCTTCATCATGACTATATATTCTTAAATACACTGTACAGTGTGACAGTCCTTCATCATGACTATACATTTTTAAATACACTGTACATTGTGACAGTCCTTCATCATGACTGTATGTTCTTAAATACACTGTACAGTGTGACAGCCCTTCATCATGACTATACATTCTTAAATTCACTGTACAGTGTGACAGTCCTTCATCATGACTATACATTCTTAAATACACTGTACATTGTGACAGTCCTTCATCATGACTGTATGTTCTTAAATACACTGTACAGTGTGACAGCCCTTCATCATGACTATACATTCTTAAATTCACTGTACAGTGTGACAGTCCTTCATCGTGACTATACATTCTTAAATACACTGTACATTGTGACAGTCCTTCATCATGACTGTATGTTCTTAAATACACTGTACAGTGTGACAGCCCTTCATCATGACTATTCATTCTTAAATACACTGTACAGTGTGACAGTCCTTCATCATGACTATACATTCTTAAATACACCGTATAGTGTGACAGTCCTTCATCGTGACTATACATTCTTATATACACTGTACATTGTGACAGTCCTTCATCATGACTGTATGTTCTTAAATACACTACAGTGTGACAGCCCTTCATCATGACTATACATTCTTAAATTAACTGTACAGTGTGACAGCCCTTCATCATGACTATACATTCTTAAATTCACTGTACAGTGTGACAGTCCTTCATCATGACTATACATTCTTAAATACACTGTACAGTGTGACAGTCCTTCATCATGACTATACACTTAAATACACTGTACAGTGTGACAGTCCTTCATCATGACTATACATTCTTAAATACACTGTACAGTGTGACAGTCCTTCATCATGACTCTGTCCATTCTTAAATACACTGTACAGTGTGACATTCCTTCATCATGACTATACATTCTTAAATACACTGTACAGTGTGACAGTCCTTCATCATGACTATACATTCTTAAATACACTGTCCAGTGTGACAGTCCTTCATCATGACTCTGTACGTTCTTAAATACACTGTACAGTGTGACAGTCCTTCATCATGACTATACATTCTTAAATACACTGTCCAGTGTGACAGTCCTTCATCATGACTCTGTACATTCTAAAATACACTGTACAGTGTGACAGTCCTTCATCATGACTATACATTCTTAAATTCACTGTCCAGTGTGACAGTCCTTCATCATGACTCTGTACGTTCTTAAATACACTGTCCAGTGTGACATTCCTTCATCATGACTATACATTCTTAAATACACTGTCCAGTGTGACAGTCCTTCATCATGACTCTGTACATTCTTAAATACACTGTACAGTGTGACATTCCTTCATCATGACTATACATTCTTAAATATACTGTCCAGTGTGACAGTCCTTCATCATGACTCTGTACATTCTTAAATACACTGTACAGTGTGACATTCCTTCATCATGACTATAAATTCTTAAATACACTGTCCAGTGTGACAGTCCTTCATCATGACTTTGTACGTTCTTAAATACACTGTACAGTGTGACATTCCTTCATCATGACTGTACAATTTTAAATTCACTGTACAGTGTGCCAGTCCTTCATCATGACTATACATTCTTAAATACACTGTACAGTGTGACAGTCCTTCGTGATGACTTTACATACTTAAATACACTGTACAGTGTGACATTCCTTCATTATGACTATACATTCTTAAATACACTGTCCAGTGTGACAGTCCTTCATCATGACTCTGTACGTTCTTAAATACACTGTACAGTGTGACATTCCTTCATCATGACTGTACAATTTTAAATTCACTGTACAGTGTGCCAGTCCTTCATCATGACTATACATTCTTAAATACACTGTACAGTGTGACAGCCCTTCATCATGACTATACATTCTTAAATACACTGTACAGTGTGACAGTCCTTCATCATGACTATACATTCTTAAATACACTGTACAGTGTGACAGTCCTTCATCATGACTATACATTTTTAAATACACTGTACAGTGTGACAGTCTTTCATCATGACTATACATTCTTAAATACGCTGTCCAGTGTGACAGTCCTTCATGATGACTATACATTCTTAAATACACTGTACAGTGTGACAGTCCTTCATCATGACTATACATTCTTAAATACACTGTACAGTGTGACAGTCCTTCATCATGACTATACATTCTTAAATACACCGTACAGTGTGACAGTCCTTCATCATGACTATACATTCTTAAATACACCGTACAGTGTGACAGTCCTTCATCATGACTATACATTCTTAAATACACCGTACAGTGTGACAGTCCTTCATGATGACTATACATTCTTAAATACACTGTACAGTGTGACAGTCCTTCATCATGACTCTATACATTCTTAAATACACTGTACAGTGTGGCAGTCCTTCATCATGACTATACATTCTTAAATACACTGTACAGTGTGACAGTCCTTCATCATGACTATACATTCTTAAATACACTGTACAGTGTGACAGTCCTTCATCATGACTCTATACATTCTTAAATACACTGTACAGTGTGGCAGTCCTTCATCATGACTGTACATCATTAAATACACTGTACAGTGTGACAGTCCTTCATCATGACTATACATTCTTAAATACACCATACAGTGTGACAGTCCTTCATCATGACTATACATTATTAAATACACTGTACAGTGTGACAGTCCTTCATCATGACTATACATTCTTAAATACACCGTACAGTGTGACAGTCCTTCATCGTGACTATACATTCTTAAATACACTGTACAGTGTGACAGTCCTTCATCATGACTATACATTCTTAAATACACTGTACAGTGTGACAGTCCTTCATCATGACTATACATTCTTAAATACACTGTACAGTGTGACAGTCCTTCATCATGACTATACATTCTTAAATACACTGTACAGTGTGACAGTCCTTCATCATGACTATACATTCTTAAATACACCGTACAGTGTGACAGTCCTTCATCGTGACTCTACATTCTTAAATACACTGTACAGTGTGACAGTCCTTCATCATGATTATACATTATTAAATACACTGTACAGTGTGACAGTCCTTCATCATGATTATACATTATTAAATACACTGTACAGTGTGACAGTCCTTCATCATGTCTCTACATTCTTAAATACACTGTACAGTGTGACAGTCCTTCATCATGATTATACATTATTAAATACACTGTACAGTGTGACAGTCCTTCATCGTGACTATACATTCTTAAATACACTGTACAGTGTGACAGTCCTTCATGATGACTTTACATTCTTAAATACACCGTACAGTGTGACAGTCCTTCATCGTGACTATACATTCTTAAATACACTGTACAGTGTGACAGTCCTTCATGATGACTATACATTCTTAAATACACTGTACAGTGTGACAGTCCTTCATCATGACTATACATTCTTAAATACACTGTACAGTGTGACAGTCCTTCATCATGACTCTGTACATTCTTAAATACACTGTACAGTGTGACAGTCCTTCATCATGACTATACATTCTTAAATACACCGTACAGTGTGACAGTCCTTCATCATGACTATACATTCTTAAATACACTGTACAGTGTGACAGTCCTTCATCATGACTATACATTCTTAAATACACCGTACAGTGTGACAGTCCTTCATCATGACTATACATTCTTAAATACACCGTACAGTGTGACAGTCCTTCATCATGACTATACATTCTTAAATACACTGTACAGTGTGACAGTCCTTCATCATGACTATACATTCTTAAATACACTGTACAGTGTGACAGTCCTTCATCATGACTATATATTCTTAAATACACTGTACAGTGTGACAGTCCTTCATCATGACTATACATTTTTAAATACACTGTACATTGTGACAGTCCTTCATCATGACTGTATGTTCTTAAATACACTGTACAGTGTGACAGTCCTTCATCATGACTATACATTCTTAAATACACCGTACAGTGTGACAGTCCTTCATCATGACTATACATTCTTAAATACACCGTACAGTGTGACAGTCCTTCATCATGATTATACATTATTAAATACAATGTACAGTGTGACAGTCCTTCATCATGACTATACATTCTTAAATACACTGTACAGTGTGACAGTCCTTCATCATGACTATATATTCTTAAATACACTGTACAGTGTGACAGTCCTTCATCATGACTATACATTTTTAAATACACTGTACATTGTGACAGTCCTTCATCATGACTGTATGTTCTTAAATACACTGTACAGTGTGACAGCCCTTCATCATGACTATACATTCTTAAATTCACTGTACAGTGTGACAGTCCTTCATCATGACTATACATTCTTAAATACACTGTACATTGTGACAGTCCTTCATCATGACTGTATGTTCTTAAATACACTGTACAGTGTGACAGCCCTTCATCATGACTATACATTCTTAAATTCACTGTACAGTGTGACAGTCCTTCATCGTGACTATACATTCTTAAATACACTGTACATTGTGACAGTCCTTCATCATGACTGTATGTTCTTAAATACACTGTACAGTGTGACAGCCCTTCATCATGACTATTCATTCTTAAATACACTGTACAGTGTGACAGTCCTTCATCATGACTATACATTCTTAAATACACCGTACAGTGTGACAGTCCTTCATCGTGACTATACATTCTTATATACACTGTACATTGTGACAGTCCTTCATCATGACTGTATGTTCTTAAATACACTACAGTGTGACAGCCCTTCATCATGACTATACATTCTTAAATTAACTGTACAGTGTGACAGCCCTTCATCATGACTATACATTCTTAAATTCACTGTACAGTGTGACAGTCCTTCATCATGACTATACATTCTTAAATACACTGTACAGTGTGACAGTCCTTCATCATGACTATACACTTAAATACACTGTACAGTGTGACAGTCCTTCATCATGACTATACATTCTTAAATACACTGTACAGTGTGACAGTCCTTCATCATGACTCTGTCCATTCTTAAATACACTGTACAGTGTGACATTCCTTCATCATGACTATACATTCTTAAATACACTGTACAGTGTGACAGTCCTTCATCATGACTATACATTCTTAAATACACTGTCCAGTGTGACAGTCCTTCATCATGACTCTGTACGTTCTTAAATACACTGTACAGTGTGACAGTCCTTCATCATGACTATACATTCTTAAATACACTGTCCAGTGTTACAGTCCTTCATCATGACTCTGTACATTCTAAAATACACTGTACAGTGTGACAGTCCTTCATCATGACTATACATTCTTAAATTCACTGTCCAGTGTGACAGTCCTTCATCATGACTCTGTACGTTCTTAAATACACTGTCCAGTGTGACATTCCTTCATCATGACTATACATTCTTAAATACACTGTCCAGTGTGACAGTCCTTCATCATGACTCTGTACATTCTTAAATACACTGTACAGTGTGACATTCCTTCATCATGACTATACATTCTTAAATATACTGTCCAGTGTGACAGTCCTTCATCATGACTCTGTACATTCTTAAATACACTGTACAGTGTGACATTCCTTCATCATGACTATAAATTCTTAAATACACTGTCCAGTGTGACAGTCCTTCATCATGACTCTGTACGTTCTTAAATACACTGTACAGTGTGACATTCCTTCATCATGACTGTACAATTTTAAATTCACTGTACAGTGTGCAAGTCCTTCATCATGACTATACATTCTTAAATACACTGTACAGTGTGACAGTCCTTCGTGATGACTTTACGTACTTAAATACACTGTACAGTGTGACATTCCTTCATTATGACTATACATTCTTAAATACACTGTCCAGTGTGACAGTCCTTCATCATGACTCTGTACGTTCTTAAATACACTGTACAGTGTGACATTCCTTCATCATGACTGTACAATTTTAAATTCACTGTACAGTGTGCCAGTCCTTCATCATGACTATACATTCTTAAATACACTGTACAGTGTGACAGTCCTTCATCATGACTATACATTCTTATATACACTGTACATTGTGACAGTCCTTCATCATGACTGTATGTTCTTAAATACACTACAGTGTGACAGCCCTTCATCATGACTATACATTCTTAAATTAACTGTACAGTGTGACAGCCCTTCATCATGACTATACATTCTTAAATTCACTGTACAGTGTGACAGTCCTTCATCATGACTATACATTCTTAAATACACTGTACAGTGTGACAGTCCTTCATCATGACTATACACTTAAATACACTGTACAGTGTGACAGTCCTTCATCATGACTATACATTCTTAAATACACTGTACAGTGTGACAGTCCTTCATCATGACTCTGTCCATTCTTAAATACACTGTACAGTGTAACATTCCTTCATCATGACTATACATTCTTAAATACACTGTACAGTGTGACAGTCCTTCATCATGACTATACATTCTTAAATACACTGTCCAGTGTGACAGTCCTTCATCATGACTCTGTACGTTCTTAAATACACTGTACAGTGTGACGGTCCTTCATCATGACTATACATTCTTAAATACACTGTCCAGTGTGACAGTCCTTCATCATGACTCTGTACATTCTAAAATACACTGTACAGTGTGACAGTCCTTCATCATGACTATACATTCTTAAATTCACTGTCCAGTGTGACAGTCCTTCATCATGACTCTGTACGTTCTTAAATACACTGTCCAGTGTGACATTCCTTCATCATGACTATACATTCTTAAATACACTGTCCAGTGTGACAGTCCTTCATCATGACTCTGTACATTCTTAAATACACTGTACAGTGTGACATTCCTTCATCATGACTATACATTCTTAAATATACTGTCCAGTGTGACAGTCCTTCATCATGACTCTGTACATTCTTAAATACACTGTACAGTGTGACATTCCTTCATCATGACTATAAATTCTTAAATACACTGTCCAGTGTGACAGTCCTTCATCATGACTCTGTACGTTCTTAAATACACTGTACAGTGTGACATTCCTTCATCATGACTGTACAATTTTAAATTCACTGTACAGTGTGCCAGTCCTTCATCATGACTATACATTCTTAAATACACTGTACAGTGTGACAGTCCTTCGTGATGACTTTACATACTTAAATACACTGTACAGTGTGACATTCCTTCATTATGACTATACATTCTTAAATACACTGTCCAGTGTGACAGTCCTTCATCATGACTCTGTACGTTCTTAAATACACTGTACATTGTGACATTCCTTCATCATGACTGTACAATTTTAAATTCACTGTACAGTGTGCCAGTCCTTCATCATGACTATACATTCTTAAATACACTGTACAGTGTGACAGCCCTTCATCATGACTATACATTCTTAAATACACTGTACAGTGTGACAGTCCTTCATCATGACTATACATTCTTAAATACACTGTACAGTGTGACAGTCCTTCATCATGACTATACATTTTTAAATACACTGTACAGTGTGACAGTCTTTCATCATGACTATACATTCTTAAATACGCTGTCCAGTGTGACAGTCCTTCATGATGACTATACATTCTTAAATACACTGTACAGTGTGACAGTCCTTCATCATGACTATACATTCTTAAATACACTGTACAGTGTGACAGTCCTTCATCATGACTATACATTCTTAAATACACCGTACAGTGTGACAGTCCTTCATCATGACTATACATTCTTAAATACACCGTACAGTGTGACAGTCCTTCATCATGACTATACATTCTTAAATACACCGTACAGTGTGACAGTCCTTCATGATGACTATACATTCTTAAATACACTGTACAGTGTGACAGTCCTTCATCATGACTCTATACATTCTTAAATACACTGTACAGTGTGGCAGTCCTTCATCATGACTATACATTCTTAAATACACTGTACAGTGTGACAGTCCTTCATCATGACTATACATTCTTAAATACACTGTACAGTGTGACAGTCCTTCATCATGACTCTATACATTCTTAAATACACTGTACAGTGTGGCAGTCCTTCATCATGACTGTACATCCTTAAATACACTGTACAGTGTGACAGTCCTTCATCATGACTATACATTCTTAAATACACCATACAGTGTGACAGTCCTTCATCATGACTATACATTATTAAATACACTGTACAGTGTGACAGTCCTTCATCATGACTATACATTCTTAAATACACCGTACAGTGTGACAGTCCTTCATCGTGACTATACATTCTTAAATACACTGTACAGTGTGACAGTCCTTCATCATGACTATACATTCTTAAATACACTGTACAGTGTGACAGTCCTTCATCATGACTATACATTCTTAAATACACTGTACAGTGTGACAGTCCTTCATCATGACTATACATTCTTAAATACACTGTACAGTGTGACAGTCCTTCATCATGACTATACATTCTTAAATACACCGTACAGTGTGACAGTCCTTCATCGTGACTCTACATTCTTAAATACACTGTACAGTGTGACAGTCCTTCATCATGATTATACATTATTAAATACACTGTACAGTGTGACAGTCCTTCATCATGATTATACATTATTAAATACACTGTACAGTGTGACAGTCCTTCATCATGTCTCTACATTCTTAAATACACTGTACAGTGTGACAGTCCTTCATCATGATTATACATTATTAAATACACTGTACAGTGTGACAGTCCTTCATCGTGACTATACATTCTTAAATACACTGTACAGTGTGACAGTCCTTCATGATGACTTTACATTCTTAAATACACCGTACAGTGTGACAGTCCTTCATCGTGACTATACATTCTTAAATACACTGTACAGTGTGACAGTCCTTCATGATGACTATACATTCTTAAATACACTGTACAGTGTGACAGTCCTTCATCATGACTATACATTCTTAAATACACTGTACAGTGTGACAGTCCTTCATCATGACTCTGTACATTCTTAAATACACTGTACAGTGTGACAGTCCTTCATCATGACTATACATTCTTAAATACACCGTACAGTGTGACAGTCCTTCATCATGACTATACATTCTTAAATACACTGTACAGTGTGACAGTCCTTCATCATGACTATACATTCTTAAATACACCGTACAGTGTGACAGTCCTTCATCATGACTATACATTCTTAAATACACCGTACAGTGTGACAGTCCTTCATCATGACTATACATTCTTAAATACACTGTACAGTGTGACAGTCCTTCATCATGACTATACATTCTTAAATACACTGTACAGTGTGACAGTCCTTCATCATGACTATATATTCTTAAATACACTGTACAGTGTGACAGTCCTTCATCATGACTATACATTTTTAAATACACTGTACATTGTGACAGTCCTTCATCATGACTGTATGTTCTTAAATACACTGTACAGTGTGACAGTCCTTCATCATGACTATACATTCTTAAATACACCGTACAGTGTGACAGTCCTTCATCATGACTATACATTCTTAAATACACCGTACAGTGTGACAGTCCTTCATCATGATTATACATTATTAAATACACTGTACAGTGTGACAGTCCTTCATCATGACTATACATTCTTAAATACACTGTACAGTGTGACAGTCCTTCATCATGACTATATATTCTTAAATACACTGTACAGTGTGACAGTCCTTCATCATGACTATACATTTTTAAATACACTGTACATTGTGACAGTCCTTCATCATGACTGTATGTTCTTAAATACACTGTACAGTGTGACAGCCCTTCATCATGACTATACATTCTTAAATTCACTGTACAGTGTGACAGTCCTTCATCATGACTATACATTCTTAAATACACTGTACATTGTGACAGTCCTTCATCATGACTGTATGTTCTTAAATACACTGTACAGTGTGACAGCCCTTCATCATGACTATACATTCTTAAATTCACTGTACAGTGTGACAGTCCTTCATCGTGACTATACATTCTTAAATACACTGTACATGGTGACAGTCCTTCATCATGACTGTATGTTCTTAAATACACTGTACAGTGTGACAGCCCTTCATCATGACTATTCATTCTTAAATACACTGTACAGTGTGACAGTCCTTCATCATGACTATACATTCTTAAATACACCGTACAGTGTGACAGTCCTTCATCGTGACTATACATTCTTATATACACTGTACATTGTGACAGTCCTTCATCATGACTGTATGTTCTTAAATACACTACAGTGTGACAGCCCTTCATCATGACTATACATTCTTAAATTAACTGTACAGTGTGACAGCCCTTCATCATGACTATACATTCTTAAATTCACTGTACAGTGTGACAGTCCTTCATCATGACTATACATTCTTAAATACACTGTACAGTGTGACAGTCCTTCATCATGACTATACACTTAAATACACTGTACAGTGTGACAGTCCTTCATCATGACTATACATTCTTAAATACACTGTACAGTGTGACAGTCCTTCATCATGACTCTGTCCATTCTTAAATACACTGTACAGTGTGACATTCCTTCATCATGACTATACATTCTTAAATACACTGTACAGTGTGACAGTCCTTCATCATGACTATACATTCTTAAATACACTGTCCAGTGTGACAGTCCTTCATCATGACTCTGTACGTTCTTAAATACACTGTACAGTGTGACAGTCCTTCATCATGACTATACATTCTTAAATACACTGTCCAGTGTGACAGTCCTTCATCATGACTCTGTACATTCTAAAATACACTGTACAGTGTGACAGTCCTTCATCATGACTATACATTCTTAAATTCACTGTCCAGTGTGACAGTCCTTCATCATGACTCTGTACGTTCTTAAATACACTGTCCAGTGTGACATTCCTTCATCATGACTATACATTCTTAAATACACTGTCCAGTGTGACAGTCCTTCATCATGACTCTGTACATTCTTAAATACACTGTACAGTGTGACATTCCTTCATCATGACTATACATTCTTAAATATACTGTCCAGTGTGACAGTCCTTCATCATGACTCTGTACATTCTTAAATACACTGTACAGTGTGACATTCCTTCATCATGACTATAAATTCTTAAATACACTGTCCAGTGTGACAGTCCTTCATCATGACTCTGTACGTTCTTAAATACACTGTACAGTGTGACATTCCTTCATCATGACTGTACAATTTTAAATTCACTGTACAGTGTGCCAGTCCTTCATCATGACTATCCATTCTTAAATACACTGTACAGTGTGACAGTCCTTCGTGATGACTTTACATACTTAAATACACTGTACAGTGTGACATTCCTTCATTATGACTATACATTCTTAAATACACTGTCCAGTGTGACAGTCCTTCATCATGACTCTGTACGTTCTTAAATACACTGTACAGTGTGACATTCCTTCATCATGACTGTACAATTTTAAATTCACTGTACAGTGTGCCAGTCCTTCATCATGACTATACATTCTTAAATACACTGTACAGTGTGACAGCCCTTCATCATGACTATACATTCTTAAATACACTGTACAGTGTGACAGTCCTTCATCATGACTATACATTCTTAAATACACTGTACAGTGTGACAGTCCTTCATCATGACTCTGTACATTCTTAAATACACTGTACAGTGTGACAGTCCTTCATCATGACTATACATTCTTAAATACACTGTCCAGTGTGACAGTCCTTCATCATGACTCTGTACATTCTTAAATACACTGTTCAGTGTGACATTCCTTCATCATGACTATACATTCTTAAATACACTGTCCAGTGTGACAGTCCTTCATCATGACTCTGTACATTCTTAAATACACTGTACAGTGTGACATTCCTTCATCATGACTATACATTCTTAAATACACTGTCCAGTGTGACAGTCCTTCATTATGACTCTGTACGTTCTTAAATACACTGTACAGTGTGACATTCCTTCATCATGACTGTACAATTTTAAATTCACTGTACAGTGTGCCAGTCCTTCATCATGACTATACATTCTTAAATACACTGTACAGTGTGACAGTCCTTCATTATGACTATTCGTTCTCAAATACAATGTACAGTGTGACAGTCCTTCATCATGACTATATACATTCTTAAATATACTACATTGTGACAGTCCTTCATCATGACTATACATTCTTGAATACACTGTACAGTGTGGCAGTCCTTCATCATGACACTATACATTCTTAAATACACTGTACAGTCATCATGATTCTGTACATTCTTAAATACACTGTACAGTGTGACAGTCCTTCATCAGGACTCTGTACATTCTTAAATACAATGTACAGTATGACAGTCCTTCATCAGGACTCTATACTTTCTTAAATACACTGTATAGTGTGGCATTCCTTCATCAATACTTTCTTAAATACACTACAGTGTGAGTCCTTCATCATGACTATACACTGTACAGTGTGACAGTCTTTCATCACAACTATATTCATTCTTCGATACACTGTACAGAGTGACATTTCTTCTTTACCACTCTATACATTCTTAAATAAAGTGTACAGTGTTGGGTAGGTGTGTGGGTGGCAGAGCGAGATGTGGTGTGGATGACAGAGCATCATGTGTTGGGAATGGGAGAGCATGATGGCTTGCTGATGTTGGAGCATGATGGCTTGTGGATGGCAGGACGAAGTGTGTTGGGGATGGCAGGGTGAGGTGTGTTGGGAATGGCAGGGTGAGGTGTGTTGCAGATGGAAGAGCAAGGTGTGTTGGGATGGCAGAGTGTGATGTACTAGAGATGACCGAGTCTGATGTGCTGGAGATGACAAAGTGTGATGTGCTGGAGATGACAGAGTGTGATGTGCTGGAGATGACAGTGTAATATGCTGGAGATGACAAAGTGATGTGCTGGAAATGACAGTTTGATGTGTTGGATATGACAGAATGTGATGTGTTAGAGATGACAGAGTGTGATGTGCTGGAGATGCCTGAGTGTTATGTGTTGGATATGACAGCATGTGATGTGATGAAGATGCCTGAGTGTAATGTGCTGGAGATTACAGCTTGTGATGTGATGGAGATGACTGTGTGATGTGCTGGAGATGACAGTGTGATGTGCTGGAGATGACAGAGTGTGATGTGCTCTAGATGACAGAGTGTGATGTGATGGAGATGACAGTGTGATGTGTTGGAGATAATATAGTATGATGTGCTGGAGGTGATTGAGGGAGATGTGCTGGATATGTCAGAGTGTGATATGCTTGAGATGACATAGCGCAATGTGCTGGATATGGCAGACTGTGAGGTGCTGGAGATGACGGAGTGTGATGTATTGGATATGACAGAGTGTGATGTGTTAGAGATGGCAGAGTGTGATGTGCTGGAGATGACAGTGTAATGTGCTGGAGATGACAAAGTGATGTGCTGGAAATGGCAGTTTGATGTGTTGGAGATGACAGAATGTGATGTGTTAGAGATGACAGAGTGTGATGTGCTGGAGATGCCTGAGTGTTATGTGTTGGATATGACAGCATGTGATGTGATGAAGATGCCTGAGTGTTGTGCTGGAGATGTGCTGGAGATGACAGAGTGTGACAGAGTGACAGAGTTTGACAGAGAGTGATGTGCTGGAGCTGACAGTGTGATGTGCTGGAGATGACAAAGTTTGATGTGCTCTAGATGACAGAGTGTGATGTGCTAGAGATGAGAGTTTGGTGTGCTGGAGATGACAGAGTGTGATGTGTTGGATATGACAGTGTGATGTGCTGGAGGTGACTGAGGGAGATGTGCTGGATATGTCAGAGTGTGATATGCTGGATATGTCAGAGTGTGATGTGCTTGAGATGACAGAGTGTGATGTGCTGGAGATGGCAGACTGTGAGGTGCTGGAGATGCCAGAGTGTGATGTGTTGGATATGACAGAGTGTGATGTGCTGGAGATGACAGTGTGATGTGCTGGAGATGACAGTGTGATGTGCTGGAGATGGCAGAGTGTGATTTGCTGGATATGACAGTGTATGATGTGCTGGAGATGGCAGAATGATGTGCTTGAAATGACAATGTGCGATGTGCTGGAGATGACAGAGTGTGATGTGCTTGATATTACAGAGTGTGATGTGTTGGAGATGACAGGATGTGATGTGCTGAAGATGACAGGGTGTGATGTTCTTGAGATGACAGTGTAATGTGCTGGAGATGACAAGAGTGTGATCTGCTTGAGATGACATAGTATGATTTACTGGAGGTGACAAAGTGTGATGTGCTGGAGATGATAGAATGTGATATGCTGGAGATGCCAGTGTGGGGTGTGGTGGGGATGATGGTGCATGCTGTGATGGGGATGATAGGGCAAGCTGTGATGGGGATTATTGAGCATAGTATGGTATGATAGATGGTGGTATTATGAGCATGATATAGGGTAAGCTGATGAGTAGTGTAGAGTATGGTATAATCAGTATGATAGAGACTGGCATGTTGAGTACAGTAAAGCGCTTTGCTGTACTCATCATGCCTTACTCTATCATACAGATCATGCCATCTCTTCCATATTGTAGTGCATGATATAATGGTTATGGTAGAGCGCTATGCCATAGTCATCATATCTTGCTTTACCTAACTCATCAGACTACACTGCGCCATTCTCATAATATTTCACTTTATTGTTTAAATTATACTACACTCTCATTCTTATCACATCACACCCTAACATTCTCATTACTCTACACTCCATCATTCTCATTACTCTACACTCTTGTCATCTCAAGCACATAACACTCTGCCATTTCCAGCACATCACTCTCTGCCATCTCCAGCACATCACACTCTGTCATCTCCAGCACATCACAATCTGCCTTCTCCATCACATCACTCTCTGCCATCTCCAGCACATCACACTATGTCATATCCAGCACTTCACACTCTGTCATCGCCAGCACATCACACTCTGTCATCTAGAGCACATCACTCTTTGTCATCTCAAGCACATCACACTCTGCCAGTTCCAGCACATCACACTCTGTCTCCAGCACATCACAATATGTCATCTCCAGCACATCAGACTCTGCCATCTCTAACACATCACACTCCAGCATATCCAATACATCACACTCCATCATCTCCAGCACCTCACAGTCTGCCATATCCAGCCCATCACACTGTGTCATCTCCAGCACATTGCACTCTGTCATCTCCAGCACATCGCACTCTGTCATCTCCAGCACATCGCACTATGTCATCTCAAGCATATCACACCCTGACATATCCAGCACATCTCCCTCTGTCAACTCCAGCACATCACACTCCGTCGTATCCAGCACATCACACTCCGCCATCTGCAGCACATCACACTCTGCCATCTCCAATACATCGCACTCTGTTGTCTCCAGCACCTCACACTGCCATCTCCAGCACATCACACTCTGTCATATCAAGCACTTCACACTGTCATCTCCAGCACATTACACTCTGCCATCTCCAGCACATCACACACTGCCATCACAAGCACATCACACTCTGCCATCTCCAGCACATCACACATTGCCATCTCCAGCACATCAAACCCTGCCATCTCCGACACATCACACCGCGATATCTGGCACATCACACTCTGTCATCTCCAGCACATCACACTCTGACATCTGCAGCACATCACTCTGACATCTCAGCACATCACTCTCTGACATCTTCATCACATGACACTATGACATCTCCAGCACATCACACTCTGTCATCCTTATTACATCACACTCTATATTTGATAACCTTTACCCCACATCATCCTATATCCCCAAAAGTGCCATTAAAGTCCTCAATGAGTACATTTCATAATCACCCCACGTCGTTAAAGATTACCAAAAGTACATTTCATCAAAGATTGTCAATAGTACATTTAATAGCCATCACCCCACGTTGTCCACGATGGACATCAATACATTTAATAGCCACCATCCCATTTAAACTGAGATGGCCAACTGTACATTTAATGGCCATCACACCAGGTCCTCCAAGATTATAAAAGTACACTTAATAGCCATCACCCAACGTTGTCCAGGATGGACATCAATACATTTAATAGCTGCTATCCCATTTATTCTGAGATGGCCAACTGTACATTTAATGGCCATCTCACCAAGTCCTCCAAGATTACCAGCAGTACCTTTAATAACATTAACCCACATCATCCAAAACTATTAATCGTTACATTTAATATCCATCACCCCAAGCAATCTGAGATCTATAACAGTACCTTTAATTACCATTAACCCAGGTCGTTTTAAATTGTCAACAGTACTTCAATAACCACACCTCACATGATCTAAGATTGGCAACTGTACGTATGATAACCATCACCCTATGCCCAACAATTCCTTTAATAACCATTTACCCATGTCATCCAAAATTGCTAACAGTATATTTAATATCCACCACACCAAGCTGTCCAAGATCACCAACAATACCTTTAAGTACCATTATCCCACATTGTCCAAATTGTCCAACTGTACCTTTAATAAACATTACCCAACATCATCCACAATTGCCAACAGTACCTTTAATGACATTAACCCACGTCATCCAAAACTATTAAGGGTACATTTAATATCCACCACCCTAAGCAATCTGAGATCTGCAGCAGTACCTTTAATTACTATTACCCCAGGTCGTTCATAATTGTCAACAGTACCTTAAGGATGTTGGCTGGGCAAGTTTTGACATCTTCAAGTCTAAACATTTTATTTTTTAAATCAGTTTTATTTGACAACAGAATTTTTTCATTTTTTCCATTCTAGTAGATATGGATATAATGGAGGATTTAAGATGTAACATACCAAATTTTAAGCAAATTTTTTTTTCTTCATTTTTTCCGTCATTTGTGATCATTTTTTGTTGTCAACAAAATAGAGGGTATGGGTAGCTCTGAGTAGAATTTATCCTTTTGCTATAGAATAAATCAGATTTTTGTTTTTCAGTATTGGAATACATATATAAAAGTAGATACTGAGCTAATTTTATTTTCGATCTCCATGTCAATATTGTGTGTACCAGGGCTTCTAAAATTTTGAAATGCAAATCGGTCCAGGTTTTTAACTGCCGTAAGAATCGCACTTATTTTGAAAAAATCACTAAAATCGCCGTACCCCACCCACCATGCATTTTTTCCGTTCAGTCATTGATATAGAAAACTATTTAAAATGTATGCTTGTATTATATTTGTATTATTTATAAATTACTTCATCACAATTTGTACATTTTAATGACTGACATCATGTCTTCACTTTACTGAATGAATAATTTTCACTCAATATTAAAATTGTTGATCATTTGAGGAATTGAACCGGAAGTGTCTAATAAACAGGGTAGGTATAAAACGCAGACTAACACGCGCGGACTAGTGGATTATATACGATTTTACATAAATTTCAGTAATATAGTTTTTCATCAATTAGCTTAATTAATACCAAATGTTACGACTAACGCAAACAATTTCGGTCCGACAAAAAAAAAACGGTGTCAGGTTTGATCACTTTCCTTAATAAATGTCATTAATATTATACTTAAAGTTATTGTAAAAAAAATACCAAACAAACAATAAACACCTCTCGGTATTTTAATGACGCAAACAAATTTCAGTCCCAGCTTTGGCCACTTAAAAAAACAAACCGACACAAGCAAACAGGCTAACAACTTACAACTAACGGTATATCAAAGAAATTACAGACGGTAACACTCGCTTCAGTGAACCGACAGAACGCGTGATATACTTTCACTGATCACACATCAAAGGCGTGCTACATGGCTATAGACTCTTCCGGAAAACTCCCTACTATCAGTAATGGTTTAGTCCAAATTGACCAAATTGACCTACTTTCGCACAGCGAGTGACAAACAATCGTGTTAATATGGATCAAAGAATATTGCCGCAAGGCATATTTTAGGTGTGAAGGGCAATTGCAGATTTTTTAACGACCGATAGATACAATATCTGGGACCGATTTAAACAGAGATTTTGAAAAGAAAAACGGTCTGGAGACACAGATTTCGGTCTGGGAACCGATAAACCGGCGATTTTAGAAGCCCTGGTGTGTACAGTATTTTACATTGAAAATGTCAAAATAACTCCAAAATGGGTGTAATTTAAAGAATTTTTAATAAAAAATCATTGGAAGCCTGGTGACCTATATTTTTTTTTACTTGTTTTGAAAGAAATGTCGTAGGACCTTGACATATACAAGTTTTAAAAAAAGTTGATCATTAGAACATATTTTTTTTATCTTGAATTAATTTTTCGGTAAAAACAAAAGTGGGTGGGGTACGGTCCATATATGTTTGCTTTTTAAAGTAAAAAGACGAACGAGGATTACAATGCTTTTGTATGATTTGAAAGATATGTATATATGCAATCGAAAATTATTTGTTTTTCAATAAACGTAATGTTATGAAAACAATTGTGAAAATGTTCAATGACAATATTTTTCTCAAGGTTGCCAACAATACCTTTAATAACCACACCCAATTTTGTCCAAGATCAGCAACAGTACCTTAATAACAGTCAACCCAAATTGTCCAAAATTGCCAGCTGTAAGTTTAATGACCGCCACCCTTGACATCCAAAATTGTCCACTGTAAACTTAATGACCATTACCATCACTTTGTCCAAGATTTCCAAGATGAACATTTAAAAAAACATCACCCCATGTTGTCCATGATTTCCAACAGAACATTTAATAAAAATCCCCCCATGTCCACTAAGATTGCCAACAGTACTTGAATAACCACCCCACTTTGTCCAAGATCATCAACTATACATTTAATAACCACCACCAGAAGTCCTGTCAAGACTTTTAACAGGTCAAGGTCACAGTGATCTTATTTTGGTACACGACACACCCCTATCCCAAGATGTATTCACATACCAAGTTTGGTATCTCTAAGTGTTGTAGTTTTGAAAATACGGTCCAGACAACATTTTCTATGACAGAGGTCACAGGTCAAGGTCACAATGACCTTATTTTTGTATGCGACACACCGTTATCCCAAGATGTATTCACATACCAAATTTGGTATCTCTAAGTGTTAACAGTACTGAAAATATGGTCCAGACAAGCATTTTCTATGACAGAGGTCACAGGTCATGGTCACAGTGACCTTATTTTGGTACGCGACACACCGCTATCCCAAGATGTATCCACATAACAAGTTTAGTATCTCTAAGTGCTATAGTATTGAAAATATGGTCCGGACAAGCATTTTCTATGACAGAGGTCACAGGTCAAGGTCATAGTGACCTTATTTTGGTACGCGACACACCGCTATCCCAAGATGTATCCACATACCAAGTTTGGTATCTCAAAGTCTTATAGTATTGAAAATATGGCCCGAACAAGCATTCCAAAGGACGAACGGAAGGAAGGATAAATGGACGGAAGGTGAAAACCTATAGTGACCCCCGGGACAGGTGGGGGACTAATTACTGGACTTAAATCTAAATGACCAAACTTGCCAACAGTACCTTTAAAATTCGTCAGCCCTATTTGTCCAAATTTAATAACCATCGCCAAGCGTACTCTTTAAAATAACCATTTCCACTTTTCATTCAATATGGTCAAATGTACATTTATTATCCAGCACACAACGTCCTCAAGGATTGCCAGCTGTATCTGTAATGACCATCAGCACACATCATCCAAGATTGCTAACAATACCTTTAATAATCACCATCACATATAATCCAAAATTTTGAACTGTACCTTTAAAAACTACCACCACCCCACATCCTCTGAAGGTTGCCAACAATACCTTAAATAACCACATCCCACTTTGTCCAAGATCAGCAACAGTACCTTTAATAACAATCAACCCAAATAGTCCAAAATTGCCAGTTGTAAATTTAATGACCGTCACCCCATGACATCAAAAATTGTCTACTGTAAATTTAATGACCATTACCACCACTTAGTCCAAGATTTCCAAGATGAACATTTAAAAACCATCACTGGACATTGTCCAAGATAGTCAAGTGTACTCTGACAACTATCACCCTATGTTGTCATTGAATTCCAACAGAAAATTTAATAAAAATCACCCCCTGTCCACTAAGATTGCCAACAGTATCTTTAATAACCACCCCACTTTGTCCAAGATCATCAACTATACATTTAATAACCACCACCAGAAGTCCTGTCAAGACTGTTAACAGTGCCTTTAATAATCACTTTCTCATTTCTTGATATTTCTCATTATCAAACTTTCAATTTATATTCATGTGACAACATTGACATGACCATACTAAAATATAAAGGTCAAGGTCACACTGAAGGTCATTTTATGGGTTAAATACACGTTTTTAGCTCTACTGGTCAAAGATCAGCAGAGCTTATGCCATGGTGTGGCGTCCACCGTCCGTCCATTCGTTAACTTTTTTTTGTGGCGACTACTCCTCTGAAACTACTGGACCGATTTTCATGAAACTTGACAGGAATGTTGCTCTTGATGTCCAGTTGATCCTAGCCAAAATTCAGGTCGGCAGGAAATTCAAGATGGCAGCCACAGCTAAAAAAAGATTTTAAAAAACAAGTTTGTAGCAACAACTTCTTGAAAAATATAAGTGATATTGATATGGGACTTTTTCTAAAATGATCAGCAAGACCTGATGTTGATCCTTGTCAAAAATTATTTTGATTCAACGTTAAATATGGCCGCCAGTCGCCATCTGTGTTTACATAGAGTTATATAGTAAAAACTTGAAGCTACTGCTCTGAAACTACTTCTATGACAGAGGCCCCGCCCTGCACCAACCACCCCCCCCCCCACCCCCCATTGCTTTATGGGCTCCCCTCACATGGAAGACAGGGGGAGGGGAATTGTTTTCATTTTATCTTCCATAATTTGGGTAGTAAAATTTTAATTTGAACGCAATCATTTACATATAAAAGAATTTAGATTAAATTCAGATACACAGATGAAATATCAATCAAAAAAATAACTGAAATGAGGCCACAATAAAAATTGCCAGATATCCCCTCCCTCCCCGAGTTGCCTTTCGACTGCAAAATTCTTTCAAATGACAACAATTTTGGATTAAAACTGATAAAAAAAAAAAATATAATTTTGCTATAATTGGTATGAGATTCTAATAATAATTTTATATCGGCCCGAGTTTCTATACCCCCCCCCCCCCTCAACCCCACCCCCACATTGTCTTAGCCTTGTTTTCTGATGGTGTATACTGGCTATATAATTCATTATTCTCGTAAAAATCGAATAGTCAAGCTGCGCTGTTCACCCGTTTGAAAAATGGGACGTATTATGGTATGGGGTTGTCCGTTTGTCTGTCCGTCCGTAAACAATTGTGTATTCCGGACGATAACTCCGAAACCATTACACTAATACTCATGAAACTTCATAGGTACTTTGTCTAGATGAGAGGAGGATCCCTGTTGTTTTTAGGGTCAATAGGTCAAAGGTCAAAGTCACTGTGACCTTATATAGACAAACACATTCCAGATGATAACTTCAAAACCATAACACCTACACTCATGAATATATTTATTTAAATAAACTGAATTCTGTAGATATCAAAGTTCAGTATTATTTGTTATACAATAACTCATATGACAGCATAAGTTGAGTTTCTTCTCTTAAGAAAAGCTTTTACTAGGAACTTTGAAACTTTCCTTTGATCATCGAGCATAAAACATTTAAATTTCTCAAGTGTTATCAGACATTAAATAGTCTGTGTTATGTAAAATCGGGTGAAATATATTGTTTCGTACATCTTTATCACATGAACAAGCTAGTAAAACTTTGTTGCTCATCAGTAGAGTAAGGCATTCCTTCATCATGACTCTGTATGTTCTTAAATACACTGTACAGTGTGACAGTCCTTCATGATGACTATACATTCTTAAATACACTGTACAGTGTGACATTCCTTCATCATGACTATACATTCTTAAATACACTGTACAGTGTGACAGTCCTTCATGATGACTATACATTCTTAAATACACTGTACAGTGTGACAGTCCTTCATCATGACTATACATTCTTAAATACACTGTACAGTGTGACATTCCTTCATCATGACTATACATTCTTAAATACACTCTACAGTGTGACAGTCCTTCATCATGACTATACATTCTTAAATACACTGTACAGTGTGACAGTCCTTCATCATGACACTGTACATTCTTCAATATACTGTACAGTATGACAGTCCTTCATCATGACTGTACATTCTTAAATACACTGTACAGTGTGACATTCCTTCATCATGACTATACATTCTTAAATACACTGTACAGTGTGGCAGTCCTTCATGATGACTGTATGTTCTTAAATACACTGTACAGTGAGACAGTCCTGCATCATGACTATACATTCTTAAATACACTGTACAGTGTGACAGCCCTTCATCATGACTATATACATTCTTAAATACACTGTACAGTGTGACAGTTCTGCATCATGACTATACATTCTTAAATACACTGTACAGTGTGACAGTCCTTCATGATGACTGTATGTTCTTAAATACACTGTACAGTGTGACAGTCCTGCATCATGACTATACATTCTTAAATACACTGTACAGTGTGACAGTCCTTCATGATGACTACATTCTTAAATACACTGTACAGTGTGACAGTCCTTCATCATGACTATGTACATTCTTAAATACACTGTACAGTGTGACAGTCCTTCATCATGACTGTACATTCTTAAATACACTGTACAGTGTGACAGTCCTTCATCATGACTATACATTCTTAAATACACTGTAAAGTGTGACAGTCCTTCATCATGACTGTACATTCTTCAATACACTGTACAGTGTGACAGTCCTTCATCATGACTCTGTACATTCTTAAATACACTGTACAATGTGACATTCCTTCATCATAACTGTACATTCTTAAATACACTGTTCAGTGTGACAGTCCTTCATCATGACTCTGTTCATTCTTCAATACACTGTACAGTGTGACAGTCCTTCATCATGACTCTGTACATTCTTAAATACACTGTACAATGTGACATTCCTTCATCATGACTATACATTCTTAAATACACTGTACAGTATGACAGTCCTTCATCATGACTCTGTTCATTCTTAAATACACTGTACAATGTGACATTCCTTCATCATGACTGTACATTCTTAAATACACTGTACAGTGTCACAGTCCTTCATCATGACTCTGTTCATTCTTCAATACACTGTACAGTGTGACAGTCCTTCATCATGACTCTGTACATTCTTAAATACACTGTACAATGTGACATTCCTTCATCATGACTATAAATTCTTAAATACACTGTACAGTGTGACAGTCCTTCATCATGACTCTGTTCATTCTTAAATACACTGTACAGTGTGACAGTCCTTCATCATGACTATGCTCTTAAATACACTGTACAGTGTGACAGTCCTTCATCATGACTACACTCTTAAATACACTCTACAGTGTGACAGTCCTTCATCATGACTGTACATTCTTAAATACACTGTACAGTGTGACAGTCCTTCATCATGACTCTGTACATTCTTAAATACACTGTACATTGTGACATTCCTTCATCATGACTATACATTCTTAAATACACTGTACAGTGTGACAGTCCTTCATCATGACTGTACATTCTTAAATACACTGTACAGTGTGACAGTCCTTCATCATGACTCTGTATATTCTTAAATACACTGTCCAGTGTGACAGTCCTTCATCATGACTGTACATTCTTAAATACACTGTACAGTGTGACAGTCCTTCATCATGACTGTACATTCTTCAATACACTGTACAGTGTGACAGTCCTTCATCATGACTCTGTACATTCTTAAATACACTGTACAGTGTGACATTCCTTCATCATGACTGTACATTTTTAAATACACTGTACAGTGTGACAGTCCTTCATCATGACTATACATTCTTAAATACACTGTACAGTGTGACAGTCCTTCATCATGACTATACATTCTTAAATACACTGTACAGTGTGACATTCCTTCATCATGACTGTACATTCTTAAATACACTGTACAGTGTGACAGTCCTTCATGATGACTGTATGTTCTTAAATACACTGTACAGTGTGACAGTCCTTCATCATGACTATACATTCTTAAATACACTGTACAGTGTGACAGTCCTTCATGATTACTGTATGTTCTTAAATACACTGTACATTGTGACAGTCTTTCATCATGACTATACATTCTTAAATACACTGTACAGTGTGACAGTCCTTCATCATGACTGTACATTCTTAAATACACTGTACAGTGTGACAGTCCTTCATCATGACTATGTACATTCTTAAATACACTGTACAGTGTGACAGTCCTTCATCATGACTGTACATTCTTAAATACACTGTACAGTGTGACAGTCCTTCATGATGACTGTATGTTCTTAAATACACTGTACAGTGTGACAGTCCTTCATCATGACTGTACATTCTTAAATACACTGTACAGTGTGACAGTCCTTCATCATAACTATACATTCTTAAATACACTGTACAGTGTGACAGTCCTTCATCATGACTACATTCTTCAATACACTGTACAGTGTGACAGTCCTTCATCATGACTCTGTACATTCTTAAATACACTGTACAGTGTGACAGTCCTTCATCATGACTATACATTCTTAAATACACTGTACAGTCATGATGAAGGAATGTCACACTGTACAGTGTATTTAAGAATGTACAGAGTCCTTCATCATGACTACATTCTTCAATACACTGTACAGTGTGACAGTCCTTCATCATGACTCTGTACATTCTTAAATACACTGTACAGTGTGACATTCCTTCATCATGACTGTACATTCTTAAATACACTGTACAGTGTGACAGTCCTTCATCATGACTATACATTCTTTAATACACTGTACAGTGTGACAGTCCTTCATCATGACTATACATTCTTAAATACACTGTACAGTGTGACAGTCCTTCATCATGACTCTGTTCATTCTTAAATACACTGTACAGTGTGACAGTCCTTCATCATGACTACACTCTTAAATACACTGTACAGTGTGACAGTCCTTCATCATGACTACACTCTTAAATACACTGTACAGTGTGACAGTCCTTCATCATGACTACACTCTTAAATACACTCTACAGTGTGACATTCCTTCATCATGACTATACATTCTTAAATACACTGTACAGTGTGACATTCCTTCATCATGACTCTGTACATTCTTAAATACACTGTACAGTGTGACATTCCTTCATCATGACTGTACATTCTTAAATACACTGTACAGTGTGACAGTCCTTCATCATGACTCTGTTCATTCTTAAATACACTGTACAGTGTGACAGTCCTTCATCATGACTACACTCTTAAATACACTGTACAGTGTGACAGTCCTTCATCATGACTACACTCTTAAATACACTGTACAGTGTGACAGTCCTTCATCATGACTACACTCTTAAATACACTCTACAGTGTGACATTCCTTCATCATGACTATACATTCTTAAATACACTGTACAGTGTGACATTCCTTCATCATGACTCTGTACATTCTTAAATACACTGTACAATGTGACATTCCTTCATCATGACTGTACATTCTTAAATACACTGTACAGTGTGACAGTCCTTCATCATGACTCTGTTCATTCTTAAATACACTGTACAGTGTGACAGTCCTTCATCATGACTACACTCTTAAATACACTGTACAGTGTGACAGTCCTTCATCATGACTACACTCTTAAATACACTGTACAGTGTGACAGTCCTTCATCATGACTACACTCTTAAATACACTCTACAGTGTGACATTCCTTCATCAGGACTGTAAATTCTTCAATACACTGTACAGTGTGACAGTCCTTCATCATGACTCTGTACATTCTTAAATACACTGTACAGTGTGACAGTCCTTCATCATCACTACACTTTTAAATACACTCTACAGTGTGACATTCCTTCATCAGGACTGTACATTCTTAAATACACTATACAGTATGACAGTCCTTCATCATGAATGTACATTCTTAAATACACTGTACAGTGTGACAGTCCTTCATGATGACTATACATTCTTAAATACACTGTACAGTGTGACATTCTTTCATCATGATTATACATTCTTAAATACACTGTACAGTGTGACAGTCCTTCATGATGACTATACATTCTTGAATACACTGTACAGTATGACAGTCCTTCATCATGACTATACATTCTTGAATACACTGTACAGTGTGACATTCTTTCATCATGATTATACATTCTTAAATACACTGTACAGTGTGACAGTCCTTCATCATGACTGTATATTCTTAAATACACTGTACAGTGTGACAATCCCTCATCATGACTATACATTCTTAAATACACTGTACAGTGTGACAGTCCTTCATCATGACTGTACATTCTTAAATACACTGTACAGTGTGACAGTCCTTCATCATGACTGTACATTCTTAAATACACTGTACAGTGTGACAATCCTTCATCATGATTATACATTCTTAAATACACTGTACAGTGTGACAATCCTTCATCATGACTATACATTCTTAAATACACTGTACAGTGTGACAGTCCTTCATGATGACTCTATACATTCTTAAATACACTGTACAGTGTGACAGTCCTTCATCATGACTGTACATTCTTAAATACACTACAGTGTGACAGTCCTTCATCATGACTGTACATTCTTAAATACACTGTACAGTGTGACAGTCCTTCATCATGACTGTACATTCTTAAATACACTGTACAGTATGACAGTCCTTCATCATGACTATACATTCTTGAATACACTGTACAGTGTGACATTCTTTCATCATGATTATACATTCTTAAATACACTGTACAGTGTGACAGTCCTTCATGATGACTCTATACATTCTTAAATACACTGTACAGTGTGACAGTCCTTCATCATGACTGTACATTCTTAAATACACTGTACAGTGTGACAGTCTTTCATCATGACTGTACATTCTTAAATACACTACAGTGTGACAGTCCTTCATCATGACTGTACATTCTTAAATACACTGTACAGTGTGACAGTCCTTCATAATGACTGTACATTCTTAAATACACTGTACATTGTGACAGTCCTTCATCATGACTATACATTCTTAAATACACTGTACAGTGTGACAGTCCTTCATCATGACTATACATTCTTAAATACACTGTACAGTGTGACAGTCCTTCATCATGACTGTACATTCTTAAATACACTGTACAGTGTGACAATCCTTCATCATGATTATACATTCTTAAATACACTGTACAGTGTGACAATCCTTCATCATGACTATACATTCTTAAATACACTGTACAGTGTGACAGTCCTTCATGATGACTCTATACATTCTTAAATACACTGTACAGTGTGACAGTCCTTCATCATGACTGTACATTCTTAAATACACTGTACAGTGTGACAGTCTTTCATCATGACTGTACATTCTTAAATACACTACAGTGTGACAGTCCTTCATCATGACTGTACATTCTTAAATACACTGTACAGTGTGACAGTCCTTCATCATGACTGTACATTCTTAAATACACTGTACATTGTGACAGTCCTTCATCATGACTATACATTCTTAAATACACTGTACAGTGTGACAGTCCTTCATCATGACTATACATTCTTAAATACACTGTACAGTATGACAGTCCTTCATCATGACTCTATGTTCTTAAATACACTGTACAGTGTGACAGTCCTTCATCATGACTCTATAAATTTTTAAATACACTGTACAGTGTTACAGTCCTTCATCATGACTGTACATTCTTCAATACACTGTACAGTGTGACAGTCCTTCATCATGACTATACATTCTTAAATACACTGTACAGTGTGACAGTCCTTTATCATGACTGTACATTCTTAAATACACTGTACAGTGTGACAGTCCTTCATCATGACTCTATACATTCTTAAATACACTGTACAGTGTGATTGTCCTTCATCATGACTCTATGTTCTTAAATACACTACAGTGTGACAGTCCTTCATCATGACTCTATACATTCTTAAATACACTGTACAGTGTGACAGTCCTTCATCATGACTCTACATTCTTAAATACACTGTACAGTGTGACAGTCCTTCATGATGACTCTATACGTTCTTAAATACACTGTACAGTCATCATGATTCTGTGTTCTTAAATACACTGTACAGCGTGACAGTCCTTCATCATGACTATGTACGTTCTTAAATACACTGTACAGTGTGACATCCCTTCATCATGACTATACGTTCTTAAATACACTGTACAGTGTGACATCCCTTCATCATGACTATACATTCTTAAATACACTGTACAGTGTGACAGTCCTTCATGATGACTCTATATGTTCTTAAATACACTGTACAGTCATCATGACTGTACATTCTTAAATACTGTCACATTTTACAATGTACATTCTTAAATACACTGTACAGTGTGACATTCCTTCATCATGACTCTATATGTTCTTAAATACACTTTACAGTGTGACAGTCCTTCACCATGACTATACGTTATTAAATACACTGTACAATGTGACAGTCCTTCATGATGACTATACATTCTTGAATACACTGTACAGAGTGACATTCTTTCATCATGATTATACGTTCTTAAATACACTGTACAGTGTGACAGTCCTTCATGATGACTATACATTCTTAAATACACTGTACAGTGTGACAGTCCTTCATGATGACTATACATTCTTGAATACACTGTACAGTGTGACATTCTTTTATCATGATTATACGTTCTTAAATACACTGTACAGTATGACAGTCCTTCATCATGAATATACATTCTTAAATACACTGTACAGTGTGACAGTCCTTCATGATGACTCTATATGTTCTTAAATACACTGTACAGTGTGACAGTCCTTCATGATGACTCTATACATTCTTAAATACACTACAGTGTGACAGTCCTTCATCATGACTATACATTCTTAAATACACTGTACAGACATCATGGTTCTGTACATGCTTAAATACACTATACAGTGTGACAATCCTTCATCATGACTATACATTCTTAAATACACTGTACAGTGAGGCATTCCTTCATCAATACTTTCTAAAATACACTACAATGTGAGTCCTTCATCATGACTATACACTGTACAGTTTGACAATCTTTTAACACAACTATATATGTTCTTCAATACACTGTACAGAGTGACATTTCTTCTTTACCACTCTATACATTCTTGAATAAAGTGTACAGTGTTCTAGGATGGTGATGGGGAGGTATGTGGGTGGCAGAGCGAGATGTGGTGGGGATGACAGAGCATCGTGTGTTGGGAATGGCAGAGCATATGGCTTGCTGATGTTGGAGCATGATGGCTTGCGGATGGCAGGGTGAGTTGTGTTGAGAATGGCAGGGTGAGGTGGGTTTTAGATGGAAGAGCAAGGTGTGTTGGGATGGCAGAGTGTGATGTACTAGAGATGACCGAGTGTGATGTGCTGGAGATGACAGTGTAATGTGCTGCAAATGACAAAGTGATGTGCTGGAAATGGCAGTTTGATGTGTTGGATATGACAGAATGTGATGTGATGTGCTAGAGATGACAGAGTGTGATGTGCTGCAGATGACTGAGTGTGATGTGTTGGATATGACAGCGTGTGATGTGATGGAGATGACAGAGTGTGATGTGCTGGAGATTACAGCGTGTGATGTGATGGAGATGACTTTGTGATGTGCTGCAGATGACAGTGTGATGTGCTAGAGATGACAAGAATGTGATATGCTTGAGATGACATAGTGTGATGTGCTGGAGATGATAGAGTGTGATGTGTTGGATATGACAGTGTGATGTGCTGGAGGTGACAGAGGGAGATGGGCTGGAGGTGACTGAGGGAGATGTGCTGGATATGTCAGAGTGTGATGTGCTTGAGATGACATAGTGTGATATGCTGGAGATGACAGAATGCGATGTGCTGGAGATGACAGAAGGCGATGTGCTGGAGATGACAGAGTGTGATGTGCTGGATATGACAAGACTGTGAGATGCTGGAGACGACAGAGTGTGATGTGTTGGATATGACAGAGTGTGATGTGCTGGAGGTGACAGAGGTAGATGGACTGGAGGTGACTGAGGGAGATGTGCTGGATATGTCAGAGTGTGATGTGCTTGAGATGACATAGAGTGATGTGCTGGAGATGACAGAATGTGATGTGCTGGAGATGACAGAAGGCGATGTGCTGGAGATGACAGAGTGATGTGCTGGATATGGCAGACTGTGAGGTGCTGGAGACGACAAAGTGTGATGTGTTGGATATGACAGAGTGTGATGTGTTGGAGATGGCAGTGTGATGTGCTGGAGATGACATATTGTGATGTCCTGGAGATGACAGTGTGATGTGCTCGAGATGGCAGAGTGTGTTTTGCTGGAGATGACAGAGTGTAATGTGCTGGTGATTAGAGAGTGTGATGTGCTCTAGATGACAGAGTGTGATGTGCTGGAAATGACATGGTGTGATGTGCTGGAGATGACATAGTGTGATGTGCTGGTGATGATAGAGTGTGATGTGTTGGATATGACAAGAGTGTGATGTGTTGGAGATGGCAGAGTGTGATGTGCTGGAGATGATGTAGTGTGATGTGCTGGAGATGACAGTGTGATGTGCTGGAGATGACAGTGTGTGATTTGCTGGAGATGACAGTGTGTGATGTGCTGGAGATGACAGAGTGTGATGTGCTGGAGATGATGGAGTGTGATGTCTGGAGATGATGGAGTGTGATGTGCTCTAGATGACAGAGTGTGATGTGCTGGAAATGAGAGTTTGATGTGCTGGAGATGAAATAGTGTGATGTGCTGGAGATGACAGAGTGTGATGTGTTGGATATGACAGAGTGTGATGTGCTGGAGGTGACTTAGGGAGATGTGCTGGATATGTCAGAGTGTGATGTGCTTGAGATGACATAGTGTGATGTGCTGGAGATGACTGAGTGTGATGTGTTGGAGATGGCACAGTGTGATTTGCTGGAGATGACAGAGTGTTATGTGCTGAACATGGCAGAGTGTGATGTGCTGGAGATGACAGAGTGTGATGTGCTGGAGATGACATAGTGTGATGTCCTGGAGATGACAGTGATGTGCTGGATATGGCAGAGTGTGATTTGCTGGAGATGACAGTGTGTGATGTGCTGGTGATGACAGAGTGCGATGTGCTCTAGATGACAGAGTGTGATGTGCTGTAGATGAGAGTTTGATGTGCTGGAGATGACATAGTGTGATGTGCTGGTGATGATAGAGTGTGATATGTTGGATATGACAGAGTGTGATGTGCTGGAGATGACAGAATTCGATGTGCTGGATATGGCAGACTGTGCAATGCTGGAGATGACAGAGTGTGATGTGTTGGAGATGGCAGAGTGTGATGTGCTGGAGATGATGTAGTCTGATGTGCTGGAGATGACAGTGTGATGTGCTGGAGATGGCAGTGTGTGATTTGCTGGAGATGACAGTGTGTGATGTGCTGGAGATGATGTAGTCTGATGTGCTGGAGATGACAGTGTGATGTGCTGGAGATGGCAGTGTGTGATTTGCTGGAGATGACAGTGTGTGATGTGCTGGAGATGACAGAGTGTGATGTGCTGGAGATGACAGAGTGTGATGTGCTGGAGATGATGGAGTGTGATGTGCTCTAGATGAGAGTTTGATGTGCTGGAGATGAAATAGTGTGATGTGCTGGAGATGACAGAGTGTGATGTGTTGGATATGACAGAGTGTAATGTGCTGGAGGTGACAGAGGTAGATGGACTGGAGGTGACTGAGGGAGATGTGCTGGATATGTCAGAGTGTGATGTGCTTGAGATGACATAGAGTGATGTGCTGGAGATGACAGAATGTGATGTGCTGGAGATGACAGAAGGCGATGTGCTGGAGATGACAGAGTGATGTGCTGGATATGGCAGACTGTGAGGTGCTGGAGACGACAGAGTGTGATGTGTTGGATATGACAGAGTGTGATGTGTTGGAGATGGCAGTGTGATGTGCTGGAGATGACATATTGTGATGTCCTGGAGATGACAGTGTGATGTGCTCGAGATGGCAGAGTGTGTTTTGCTGGAGATGACAGAGTGTAATGTGCTGGTGATTAGAGAGTGTGATGTGCTCTAGATGACAGAGTGTGATGTGCTGGAAATGACATGGTGTGATGTGCTGGAGACGATGTGTGATGTCCTGGAGATGACAGTGTGAGATGTGGTGGGGATGATGGGGCATGCTGTGATGGGGATGATGGGGCATGCTGTGATGTGGATTATTGAGCATAGTATGGTATGACAGATGGTGGTATTATGAGTATGATATAGTGTAAGCTGATGAGTATGGTAGAGTATGGTATAATCAGTATGATAGAGACTGGCATGTTGAGTACAGTAAAGCGCTTTGCTGTACTCATCATTTCTTGCTCTATCATACAGATCATGCCATCTCTTCCATATTGTAGTGCATGATATAATGGTTATGGTAGAGCGCTATGCCATAATCATCATATCTTGCTGTACCTAACTCATAGGACTACACTGTGTCATTCTCATCATATTTCACGTTGTTGTTTAAATTATACTACACTCTCTCATTCTTATCACATCACACCCTAACATTCTCATTACTCTACACGCCATCATTCTCGTTACTCTACACTCTGTCATTTCGAGCACATAACACTCTGCCATCTCCAGTACATCACACTCTATCATCTCAAGCACATTACACTCTGCCATCTCCAGTACATCATACTCTGTCATTTCCAGCATATCACACTCTGTCATCTCCAGCACACCACACTCTGTCATCTCCAGTACATCACTCAGCCATCTCCAGCATCTCACACTCTTCCATCTCCAGCACATCACACTCTGTGATCTCCAGCACATCACACTCTGTTGTCTCCAGTACCTCACACTCTGCCATCTCCTGCACATCACACTCTGTTGTCTCCAGTACCTCACACTCTGCCATCTCCAGCACATCAAACGCTGTCATATCCAACACATACTCTCTGTCATCTCCAGCACCTTACAGTCTGCTGTCATCTCCAGCACATCACACACAGTCATCTCCAGCACATCACACTCTGCCATCTCCAGCACACCATACTCTGTCATCTCCAACACATTACACTCCGTCATATCCAGCACATCACACTCTTCCATCTCCAGCACATCACACTCTGCAATCTCCTGCACATCACACTCTGTTGTCTCCAGTACCTCACACTCTGCCATCTCCAGCACATCAAACGCTGTCATATCCAACACATACTCTCTGTCATCTCCAGCACCTTACAGTCTGCTGTCATCTCCAGCACATCACACACAGTCATCTCCAGCACATCACACTCTGCCATCTCCAGCACATCACACTCTGTCATCTCCAGGCACATCACACTCTGCCATCACCAGCATATCACACTCTGCCATCTCCAGCACATCCCCCTCTGTCATCTCCAGCACATCACACTCCGCCTCCTCCAGCACATTACACTCCGTCATCTCCAGCACATCAAACTCTTCCATCTCCAGCATATCACACTCTTGTCATCATCAGCACATCACACTCCATCATCTCCAGCACATCCCACTCTGTTGTCTCCAGCATCTCACACTCTGCCATCTCCAGCATATCACACTCTGCCATCTCCAGCACCTCACCACACTCTGTCATCTCCAGCACATCACACTCTGTCATCTCCAGTACATCACACTCTGTCATCCCCAGCACATCACACCCTGCCATTTCCAGCACATCACTCTCTGTCATCTCCAGCACATTACACTCTGTCATCTCAATTACATCACACTCTGCCATCTCCAGTATGTCACACTCTGCCATCTCCAGCAGATCAAACTCTTCCATCACAAGCACATCACACTCTGCCATCTCCAGCACATCACACGTTGCCATCTCCACCACATCACACTGTGTCATCTCCAGCACAGCACACTGTGCCATCTCCAGCACATCACACCTTGCAATCTCCGGCACATCAAACCCTGCCATCTCCGACACATCACACTGTGTGATCTCCTGCACATCACACTCTGTCATCTCCGGCACAGCACACTGACATCTACCGCACATCACACTGTCATCTCCAGCACTTCACACTCTGACATCTACAGCACATCACACTCTGACATCTCAGCACATCACTCTCTGACATCTTCATCACATCACACTCTGACATCTCCAGCACATCACACTCTGTCATCCCCATTACATCACACTCTATATTTGATAACCTTTACCCCACATCATCCTATATCCCCAAAAGTGCCATTAAAGTCCTCAATGAGTACATTTCATAATCACCCCATGTCGTTAAAGATTACCAAAAGTACATTTCATCAAAGACTGTCAATAGTACATTTCATGGCCATCACCCCACGTTGTCCAGGATGGACATCAATACATTTAATAGCCACTATCCCATTTAAACTGAGATGGCCAACTGTACATTAATAGCCATCACCCAATGTTGTCCAAGATCCCCAATGATACAGTGAATAACCATAGCCCCATGTACTCGAAGCCCCATGTACTCCAAGACCGGCAACTTTACTTTTAATAACTATCGCCCTATGTCATCCAACTTCCAAAACCGTACCTTTTCTAATCCTCTTTCTACATCATCCGAGATTGCCAACTGTACATTAATAGCCATCACCCAATGTTGTCCAAGAACCCCAATGATACAGTGAATAACCATAGCCCCATGTACTCGAAGCCCCATGTACTCCAAGACCGGCAACTTTACTTTTAATAACTATCGCCCTATGTCATCCAACTTCCAAAACCGTACCTTTTCTAATCCTCATTCTACATCATCCGAGATTGCCAACTGTACCTTTAATAACTATCGCTCTATGTCATCCAACTTCCAAAACCCTACCTTTTCTAATCCTCATTCTACATCATCCGAGATTGCCAACTGTACCTTTAATAACTATCGCTCTATGTCATCCAACTTCCAAAACCGTACCTTTTCTAATCCTCATTCTGCATCATCCGAGATTGCCAACTGTACCTTTAATAACTATCGCTCTATGTCATCCAACTTCCAAAACCGTACCTTTTCTAATCCTCATTCTACATCATCCGAGATTGCCAACTGTACCTTTAATAACTATCGCTCTATGTCATCCGACTTCCAAAACCGTACCTTTTCTAATCCTCATTCTACATCATCCGAGATTGCCAACTGTACCTTTAATAACTATCGCTCTATGTCATCCAACTTCCAAAACCGTACCTTTTCTAATCCTTATTCTACATCATCCAAGATTGCCAACTGTACCTTTAATAACTATCGCTCTATGTCATCCAACTTCCAAAACCGTACCTTTTCTAATCCTCATTCTACATCATCCAAGATTACCAACAGCAGCTTGAATAACTGTTTCCCCAGTTCTCCCTAGATTACCAACTGCAACTTGAATAAACATTAACCCACGTCATCCGAGATTGCCAATTATAAGTTTAATAACCATAACCACATGTTCTACAAGATTACCAACAATACCTAACTCATGTCATCCAAGATTGCCAACTGTACCTTAAATAATTGAATTGAATTGGGGTTTTAAGGCGCACCAACACATGGAAAGGTTATATGGCGCCTAAAAGGCATGAACATGCCAGGCTCATCTTCCATGTACATGGAGATAAAATATGGAAAATGGGCCTAGAACCTTCTCACCCTGACCTTCAAAGTTGCTGCAAATTCTAACGTAGAAACTCCATTTACGCTGGAGCCACGTTATTGTTTTTCTGCCACTGCTCTTTTGATGCGAGCGAGATAGCACCTGAAACAATGCAGGGATCATGATGAAGACCTTTAATGAACATGAACAAAAAATGATAAAATGAACATGAATTTGGGGGGATTCTACCCCTCTGCCTACCCCTCCAAAGGGATCTGCAGTGGCCCTATTCTTTGCCCCGTGACCAAACGGGGGCACCCGGGAACCACACGGGGCTTTAAATAAACATTAACCCATGTCGTCTAAAATTGCCAACTGTAAATTTAATGACTATCACCCCACCTCGTTCCTGATCGCCAACTGCATACATTGTATTTAGTAATGATTATCAGTGTCATTCAAGATTGCCAACATTACATTTAATGGGATTGTAGTGGCAATGCCAAGCAGGCTCTGTTATTGAGAGTTCTGAAAAACTCAGGGAGAAAAAGTGAAAGAATTATCAAAATCGGATGGTAAACAAAAAAGATATGACCATTTGAAGGTATAAAACGAATATGGGAGCCACCATTTTGAGAACTATGAGGTCGTAGTTCAAAATTACCATATATGGAATATTTATAAATATCATTTAAAGCAAAGAAAATCACTCAAAATGAATGCAAAATCCTTCACTGGTCATATTAAGCATTATTGCTATTAAAGGGACACACGGCAATCTTAAAGTATTTTAAATGGGTGTCTCGATTTATATGTTCAGTATTATTTTTACTTTTACCCCGGGTACATTTAAATAAATCAAATTTTAAGTATTTACTATTTCGTCTGATTAAACTATAAGTTTAATATATTATTGGTGCAATAATATCAAAAATTAATAAAATGCAAAAACAAATGGCTTAATACAATTTTTATAATTAACATTAATAATTGAACAATGCAATTTATGTAGAAAAACTAACGGGATACCACTAGTTTTTAAAAAATCATGATAGCCCTGTAAATAAACACCCCACATCATCCAAGATTGCCAACAGTAACTTTAATGAACATTATCCCACATCATCCAAGATTGCCAACGGTAACTTTAATAAACATCCCACATCATCAAAGATTGCCAACAGTACCTTTAATAAATATTACCCCACATCATCCAAGATTGCCAACAGTAACTTTAATAAACATCCCACATCATCCAAGATTGCCAACAGTAACTTTAATAAACACCCCACATCATCCAAGATTGCCAACAGTAACTTTAAAAAACACCCCACATCATCCAAGATTGCCAACAGTAACTTTAATAAACATCCCACATCATCCAAGATTGCCAACAGGAACTTTAATAAACACCCCACATCATCCAAGGTTGCCAACAGTAACTTTAATAAACACCCCACATCATCCAAGGTTGCCAACAGTAACTTTAATAAACATCCCACATCATCCAAGAGGGCTGGCGTGGCGCAGTCGGTAGTGCCTTGGCGCAGTTGGTAGCGCGGCGGATTTGTAACCGGAGGCCCCGGGTTCAATCCTCCGTGGTTCCACTGAGTTCCGTCGGTGTGTTCTTGGGCAAGACACTTTCCCTCAGCCTAGTCCGTCGGATGAGGACGTAAACCGGGCGGTCCCATGTATCGGTCTATCCTCCGAGCACGTAAAAGAACCATAGGAATCTATTCGATAATAAGAGTAGGGCAGGTTCCCAGATTCCTATGTATCCTTCCCATCTCTCTGGGGCGGCTATAAATAACCTATACTGTGTTGATGAGCCGTTAAACAACATTCAATTCAATTCCAAGATTGCCAACAGTAACTTTAATAAACACCCCACATCATCCAAGGTTGCCAACAGTAACTTTAATAAACACCCCACATCATCCAAGATTGCCAACAGTAAATTTAATATACATTATCCCACATCATCCAAGATTGCCAACAGTAACTTTTATAAACACCCCACATCATCCAAGATAGCCAACAGTAACTTTAATGAACATTACCCCAAATCATCGAAGATTGCCAGCAGTAACTTTAACAAACATTACCCCACATCATCCAAGATTGCCAACAGTAACTTTAATAAACATCCCACATCATCCAAGGTGGCCAACAGTAACTTTAATAAACACCCTACATCATCCAAGATTGCCAACAGTAACTTTAATGAACATTATCCCACATCATCCAAGATTGCCAACAGTAACTTTAATAAACATCCCACATCATCCAAGATTGCTAACAGTACCTTTAATAAACATTACCCCACATCATCCAAGATTGCCAACAGTAACTTTAATAAACATTGTCCCGCATCATCAAAGATTTCCAGCAGTAAACTTTAATAAACATCCCACATCATCCAAGATTGCCAACAGTAACTTTAATATTATCCCACATCATCCATGATTGCCAACAGTAACTTTAATAAACATTATCCCACATCATCCAAGATTGCCAACAGTACCTTTAATAAACATTACCCTACATCATCCAAAATTGTCAACAATAACTTTAATAAACATTACCCAACATCATCCAAGATTGCCAACTGTACCTTTAATAAACATTATCCACATCATTCAAGATTGCCAACAGTACCTTTAATAAACATAACCCCACATCATTCAAGCTTGCCCCTGTAACTTTAATAAACATTACCTCACATCATCCAAGATTGCCAACAGTACCTTTAATAAACTACCCCACTTCATCCAAGATTGCCAACCATACCTTTAATAAACATTACCCCCACATCATCCAAGATTGCCAACAGTACCTTTAATAAACATTACCCCACATCATCCGAGATTGCCAACAGTACCTTTAATAAACATACCCAAACATCATCCCAGATTGCCAACAGCACCTTTAATAAACATTACCCCACATCATCCGAAATTGCCAACAGTACCTTTAATAAGCATTACCACACATCATCCGAGATTGCCAGCAGTACCTTTATAACCATTACCAAACATTGTTCGAGATTGACAACTGTATGTTTACCTTTAATTACCATTACCCCAGGTCGTTCAAAATTGTTAACAGTACCTTAAACAAGAGCATCAAGAACTGCATGGCAATCCATAGTCCCCCACCGGCCCAGACAAACATTTTCCAGACATTTTCTATGATGGAGGTCACAGGTCATTTTGGTACGCGACACACCACTATCCCAAGATGTATTCACATACCAAGTTTGATATCTCTTAAGTGTTATAGTATTGAAAATACGGTCTGGACAAGCATTTTCTATGACAGAGGTCACAGGTGAAGGTCATAGTGACCTTATTTTGGTACGCGACACACCGCTATCCCAAGATGTATTCACATACCACAAGTTTGGTATCTCTTAAGTGTTATAGTATTGAAAATACGGTCCGGACAAGCATTTTCGGAATATTTTCTATGACAGAGGTCACAGGTCAAGGTTACTGTGACCTTGTTTTTGTATGCGACACACCGCTATCTCAAGATGTATTCAAATATCAAGTTTGGTATCTCTAAGTGTTATAGTATTGAAAATACGGTCCGGACAAGCATTTTGTATTACAGAGGTCACAGGTCAAGGTCAAGGTCACTGACCTTTTTTTGGTACGCGACACACCGCTATCCCGAGATGTATCCACATACCAAGTTTGGTATCTCAAAGTCTTATAGTGCTGAAAATATGGCCCGGACAAGCATTTCGGAAGGACGGACGGACGGACAGGGTGCAAACCTATAGTCCCCACCCCCGGGACCAGTGGGGACTAATAACCATTACCCACGTCATCCGAGATTCCCAACTGTAGCTTTAATAACTGTTTCCCTTGGTCTCCCTAGATTGGCAACAGTAACTATATGTTTAAGAATTAAATCACCTTGAGATTGCATATGAAAACGATAAAAATTAGAACTCAAATAATCTTGAATATTTTTGCATGACACTTTCAGTATAATATGTTTACACATTTTTCTAGGCTGTGTTCTTTGCTATCAAAATAAATGTTTAATAAATACATAAACCTTTTTTTCTGACAACATGGAACCTTGTTCAATAGTATATAATTGCGGTTGCCCTTTCACCCATCACATGTTAGATATGGAATGCCACAACACCAAAACAGCGTTGACAGGTATGATGAGCGGTGAAAGCAACCTCCAGCCATAAACCTAAAAAATGACAATTTTACTCCCCAGACCAATGACTCTCAATAGGTTATAAATAGCAAGAGAATATACAAATTCTTTGACAGCACATCAAAGAATGCGAATGTATTTTTTATTTTTTATTTTTTTTTATTATTTTATTTTAGCAATGGCAAACGTATATGCATATCTATCTCACTTTGTATAATCAGATGGTCAGATTGAATGAATATTTCTTCGTGCTGCGGCCCTTATATATCTATATGCGAGGCTCCTTAAATGCAACACACAATAGTATATAATTGCAACCCCTCACGTGTTAGATATGGAATGCCAAATCACCACACTAGTCGAACAGCATGCTGACATCAAAAGAAAAAAAAGGTTACACTGCCTATATTTTCAGTATTAGTTAAATTGAAGATATGTGTCTACATACAACTCAATTGACCATTATCTATATACAAATATAAGGTAATTGATCGATTCTGTGTTTGCATAACAATTTCTGCATCATAAAACTGCTGTTACTTTCTAAGAAAACTCTCCAATACTTATCATATATTTCTTCATCTCCCTCTTGGACCGTACCTCTTTATCGAGTATACCCTGTCCAGCCCACATATTTGCGTGTTTTTCGATGGCTTAAAAGGTTTATGTTTATGAAAATAAAAGTGTTTCAAATTAGACAAAACCATGGCTTCTTCTGCTATTTGCAACAATTTGGAAGAATTGTTTTTTATCTCGGCTGCGCTTGCTAAAGTATTAGCAACCCCTTTCGGGCCAACTCAATACCTCCTATCCTGGCGTAATGATTTATCATGCCAGCCGATTTCCAACCAATATGCAAATTGATAGAATCGTCAGTTACGCCCAACATGCGCAGTATTATGACTAAACCCCTCCTCCCACTGTGAGCAGTTTCACCAGCGTACAAATTAATCGCTTGGAGGTGTGCTCTTAATCTTTCCGTCATTACACTTGAAGTTACTGGCTTACCTGAGATTAATTGTGACTTGACATCTCTGGTGCGAAATAAATAGCCCTGACAGAAGTCCCTGCTTCAGACGCTGCACGCAGATACCTTGTAAGGCACCGGGCAAATATCAGGGTCTTTTGAACGCGAAATCACTGTTTTGTTTGAATTATCCAATTTCACAGTTTTCCCCGCAATTTGTGAAATTACTATCCTTTCTTTATGAGGTAATTCAAAAGTTCTCTTTGTAGTTAATAAACCCAGGTCATCCACTCTCCCATCTGTGTGACTTAAGAATAAAATAAAGTAAAAATAAGCACAATCTCTAGCAAATAACACTTTTTGCTACAGGGTCCTTTTCTACATACGCTTTATAATTTAGGTGCCGACATAAACATGCTAACTTGTTGAACATAAGAGGAACTGCCTGCTGGATTACAATTTCTGCCGAAGTTTGTTCTGTATGTGTTTTTTAATCAGCGGCGCCGCTGCCGGATTACCTGTACCCAGTATTGAATTCCATTCACCAGATCTCCCATAATCCCTAAAAATTGCCCTTATTTTCCCAACTAAACTGTCGACAGATTTTGCAGCCATAGTTACCATACTTCCATGCTGACTTGCCTGGAACTCCTCGAAATTCAAAAGACTGTAAATGCAGCCTTGTTCTACCTTTATTTTCTTTAAACGCGAGAAACATTCTTAACTCTTGAGGGGTTACATTACCAATGTTTTTGCTGGGACTAATTTTATTTCTTTACTGTGTCTATCAACTTGTCTGAATATCTTTAACTTGTTTATGATTACACATGTAGGGGGTTCTTTCTTTGGTCACCTGGCAAGGTTGGTCAGGTTACAGGGTGATTACAGTTACATAGGGTGGTCATGGTACATTATTGTACAGTTACATATGGTGGTCATGTGTTACATTATTGTACAGTTACATATGGTGATCATGTTACATTATTATAGTCACATTGGGTGATCATTTACGTTATACATAGGGTGATCATGTTACATTATTGTACAGTCACATAGGGTGGTCATGTTAAATTATTGTACAGTTTACATAGGGTGGTCATGTTACATTATTGTTGTCACATTGGGTGATCATTTTGCATTATTGTACAGTCACATAGGGTGATCATGTTACATTATTGTACAGTCACGTTTGGTGATCATTTTACATTATTGTACAGTCACATAAGGTGGTCATGTTACATTATGGTACAGTTACATAGGATGGTTCTGTTTCATTACAGTATTGTTAGATAGGGTGGTGGTGGTAAAGTGTTAATGTAGTCACATAGGGTGATCACGATACATCATTGTACAGTTAGATATGTTGGTGGTGTTATTTTAAGTGTTAATTTGATCACATAGGGTGGTCATGTTAAATTATTGTACAGTTACAAAGGGTGGTCATGTTAAATTATTGTACAGTTATATAGGGTTGTCATGTTCAATTATTGTACAGTTATATAGGATGGTCATGTTACATTATTGTACAGTTACATAGGGTGGCCATGTTACATTATTGTACAGTTATATAGGGTGGTCAGGTTACATTATTGTACAGTTGCATAGGGTGGTCATGTTACATTATTGTACAGTTACATAAGGTGGTCATGTTACATTATTGTACAGTCACAGGGTGGTCAGGTTACATTATTGTACGTTCATATAGGGTAGTCATGTTATATTATTGTACAGTTACATAAGGTGGTCAGGTTACATTATTGTGCAGTCACATTGGGTGGTCATGTTACATTATTATACAGTAATATAGGGTGGTCAGGTTACATTATTGCACAGTCACATAGGGTAGTCCTGTTAAATTATTGTACAGTTACATATGGTGGTCATGTTACATTATTGTACAGTCACATAGGGTGGTCAGGTTACATTATTGTACAGTTACATAGGGTAGTCGTGTTACATTTTTAATTGTACAGTTACATAGGGTGGTCATGTTACATTATTGTACAGTCACATAGGGTAGTCATGTTACATTATTGTACAGTCAAATAGGGTAGTCGTGTTACATTATTGTACAGTTATATAGGGTGGTCAGGTTACATTATTGTACAGTTATATAGGATAGTCATGTTACATTATTGTACAGTTACATAAGTTGGTCAGGTTACATTATTGTGCAGTCACGTAATCTCATTCTGCTACGAAATTAAAAGCTAGTTTGACAATTTGTTTATCTTTGCAAAGATCATCGGGTGTCTAGCCGTTCAGGGCCATCTTGGTTCACTTGTTGTATAGATGTTTTATTGGGATTTACTTCTTAAAATATACTTTGACTATGATAGAATATTTTGCTTTTAAAAATCTTGAATTTTATGGAATGTCGTCTCTACAGAAATTCAAATATTTATGTATCTTCAAATAATTATGTGCAGCTTTCTTGAAATCATTTGAAGAAAGGTATATATCAGCCGATTTGAATTATAAAAATCTTGTCAAACCATTTACACATCCCTTCAAATCAAAATACTTTTAATTGTCTGTAAAGGATTTGAAGAGAGATTAAAATGATTTAAAGAGAGGTCAAAACCATTTTCATCTCCCTTAAAATCAATGAGCAGTCTTAAAATCATTTGAAGAGAGACATTTAGTCGCCTGATTTTAGTTTAAAAATACTTTTACTTAACTGTAAATGATTTGAAGAGAGGTTAAAATTATTTAAAGAGAGGTCCAAATTATTTTCATCTCCTACAAAATCATTTACAGCTCTAAATCATTTGAAGAGTAGTCCCTAAGTCATATGAAGAGAGGCATAAATAAAGTGAGCTGATTTTAATCTAAAAATACTTCTACTTATCTGTAATGAATTTAGAGAGGTTAGGGTATTAAGTGATTTAAAGAGAGGTCTAAATCATTTACACCTCCCTTGAAATCCTTAAATCATTAGAAGCGGTACAAATCAGCTGATTTGGATTCCTAAAAGATTGTGATTATCTGTAAATGATTTGAAGAAATGTGCTAATATTTCAAGAAAGGTGTAAATTAATATTTGAGTATCTATAGGTTTGGCATTCCATAGACTTCTGTTTGGTAAAATTGATAATGACCTTTTCATTTATTTTACAGGATGAGAAATTAAGAGTTGTAGAATTCATGCTGATGAACTTGAAGAGATTGCAGATCTCCAGATCATGAGAGGAGCATATAAATCATGACTTTGGTCAACAATGACTTTATGTAGCTGGGATTATTTTTAACCCCTACCTTCGCAAATGAAAGATCACAACCAAGTAGTGATGCGTAGGAAGCAAGGACATATAAATCCAATACAAATTACAGGAGTTATTTGAAGTCTTAATATAATGTTAAAGTTGTGTCGCCCGTACTCCTCAAAAACTATAAGGGCTAACCATACAATACTCAGTGTGTAAGAGTGCATCGCAGGAAACGAGGGCAGATATAGTTGGATAAACATTACAACAGTAATTGCCTTTCCTAATTGGAATTTTTTTTATTGATATTGTAGAAGAGTGTGTGGCCTATGCCGAGTACTTAGTTGTCACCCATTCTGTTTTACTAAAATGTCTAAATTAAAATATTGTAAAATGTGTTTTTACCTTCTCCTCTTAAAGGGACACATGGCAATCTTCAAATGTTTATTAAGCATTGAAATATTCCATTTCGATTAATTTATCCAAAACCATAGAGATTTTGGTTATGATCTTTCATTCGTGAAGGCAGGGAGTACAACCACTGCAATTTCACAAACACACTGTCAGGGGCGTAGCTGACCTGAAATGCATATATAGGCCTGACAAACTAGGGGGTTCGATGGCATGCTCCCCATGCATGTTGTTTTTTTAACTTAGCTATGTAATGGAGCGTTCTGGCGTTTATCTGACAACACGTGTGGTATTTAAAGAAATATTTTTTGACAAATTTAGAATTAACATTTGACAAAGTTGAATTACCTACACAGTAAATTAAAATAAGAAACAAATGTTGACCCTTAAACCCCGACCTACTTCGTCTTCAGTTTTTATTGCATTTTTGTATGGTAATGTACATGTCTTTATTTTGATATTTCAGTGGCTTTGCTTACATAAAGCTTAAACCTGCTAGTATTTAAAGGACATGCCACAATCTTGAATTATTTATCAAGCATTAAAACCAGCACCTTCATTTATTAATTCAGTATCACCTGCTTGCAAAACATTTGTATTAAAATATGAAATTAAAAAGTTGGCTGTGAACCATTAAAAACAGTCTATTAAATCATTTTAGAATTGTTTTATTATTAGAATGTTGTGCTTCTGGATTTCAAGAACCTCATTACTCAATGTCAAGTAAAACCTCAGTGAGTTCTGAGAATATAATGAGTTTTAAATTAACTGGTTTCATTGGTCCAGTTTGTATCGTGAACCAATCAGAATGCTTCATAATTTCATTTGGTTGTTTCTATCATGACATTTTAAAAATTGCTGTGAGAAGCAGATTAAGACTGTTTGTATCTCTTAATGAGTAATGAGTTTCTGGAAACCAAGAATCATAAAATTCTAAATATAGAATAATTCTAAAATGATTTAATAGACTGTTTAAAATGATTATTAATAATGATTTGCAAATAGACAAATCTAACAGAAGCCTAAGAGTTAAAAAAAAAGTCAAGATTGCAATGTGTCCCTTTAACCTCAAAGTGGGATGCAGTTATCTGCTTACAAAAGTAGTGAAGTGAGTAAGCATAGTTCAACATAATGTATATACATTTTGTATCCAACACTCTCTCCTTCAATGTTAACATAGAGAATCTTACGTGAGTGCCTGTTTAATATTGAATGTATTACATGATGCGAGTATGTTCTGATGTATTACATGATGCGAGTATGTGCTGATGTATTACATGGTGCGAGTATGTGCTGATGTATTTCATGGTGCGAGTATGTGCTGATGTATTACATGGTGCGAGTATGGGCTGATGTATTTCATGATGCGAGTATGTGCTGAGCATCATATCATTTTATAAACAAGTTTTATAAATTCATGGGCATCCATGTCCGAGTAGTTTCTGATTTCAAATCACTTGCCCCTCAATACAGTGGGTTTGAGGAATCTTTATCTGAAGAAGCTATCCAGCTGGAACATCGATGGTTCAACCCAGGCGCCCGCTGGTGCACGAAAATTGTCCCGCAGAGGCACCTGGGGTCTTCCTCCACCAATGGAAGCTAGAGAGTAGCCATATGACCTTAGCTGTTGGTGTGACTATAAAATCCAATTCAATTTATAAATTCAATATATAATAGGCATGAATGTGTGGTTCTATTTACAACGTTACGGTTACTCCAAAATTGCCACATCTTCCAGCAGAGTGTTGTTCGTTAACTTTTGCCTCAAGACAATAGATAATAAGGCTTCATTCCACATTAACCAACCTTCAGCCTCTCTTCAGATTATTTACGGATAAGTACAAGTTCTTTAAAACTACAGTTCTTAAAAGTTCAAATCCTTTAAAGAGGTGTAAATCATTTTGACCTCTCTTCCATTGCTTTACACCTCTTTGATGATATGAAGAGAGCTGCAAATGAGTTGTTAAACGTATGACATAACATGCGGCATGGGAGCGTAATAACACCATTCAGTATTTTCGATATTCCACTAGTGTTATAACATAACGTTAATGATTTCATGGACGTCACGTTAATGTACGTCTGACGAAATGTGACGTTTTAAGTTAAGTGATAAATAGAATCTAACATTCGTTCTCATTCATTATTGAATTTAGTCAACTCGTTAGCAAAAATGATATAATGCTCGGCAAGAGCCTCGCATTATATCATTTTGCCAACTCTAATAAATTCAATAATGAATGAGTACTCATGTAGGATCCTCTATTTATTAGTCCCCCACCGGTCCCAGGTGGGGGGGGTGAGACTATAGATTTGCACCCTGTCCGTCTATCCGTCCTTCCGTCCGTCCTTCTGAAATGCTTGTCTGGGCCATATTTTCAATATTATAAGACTTTGAAATACCAAACTTGGTATGTGGATACATCTTGGGATAGCAGTGTGTCACTTACCAAAAAAAGGTCACTGTGACCTTGACCTGTGAATACTGTCATAGAAAATGCTTGTCCGGACCGTATTTTCAATACTATAACACTTAGAGAAACTTGATATTTGAATACATCTTGGGATAGCGGTGTGTCGCATACCAAAATAAGGTCATTGTGACCTTGACCTTGACCTGTGAACTCTGTCATAGAAAATGCTTGTCCGGACCGTATTTTCAATACTACAACACTTAGAGAAACTTGATATTTGAATACATCTTGGGATAGCGGTGTGTCGCATACCAAAATAAGGTCACAGTGACTTTGACCTGTGACCTTTGTCATAGAAAATGTTCCGAAAATGCTTGTCCGGGCCATATTTTCAATACTATAAGACTGAGATACCAAACTTAGTATGTGGATACATCTTGGGATAGTGGTGTGTCGCGTACCAAAATAAGGCCACTGTGACCTTGACCTGTGACTTCTGTCATAGAAAATGCTTGTCCGGACCGTTTTTTCAATACTATAACACTTAAGAGATACCAAACCTGGTATGTGAATACATCTTGGGATAGCGGAGTGTCGCATACCAAAATAAGGTCATTGTGACCTTGACCTTGACCTGTGAACTCTGTCATAGAAAATGCTTGTCCGGACCGTATTTTCAATACTACAACACTTAGAGAAACTTGATATTTGAATACATCTTGGGATAGCGGTGTGTCGCATACCAAAATAAGGTCACAGTGACCTTGACCTGTGACCTATGTCATAGAAAATGTTCCGAAAATGCTTGTCCGGGCCATATTTTCAATACTATAAGACTGAGATACCAAACTTAGTATGTGGATACATCTTGGGATAGTGGTGTGTCGCGTACCAAAATAAGGCCACTGTGACCTTGACCTGTGACTTCTGTCATAGAAAATGCTTGTCCGGACCGTTTTTTCAATACTATAACACTTAAGAGATACCAAACCTGGTATGTGAATACATCTTGGGATAGCGGAGTGTCGCATACCTAAATAAGGTCATTGTGACCTTGACCTTGACCTGTGAACTCTGTCATAGGAAATGCTTGTCCGGACCGTATTTTCAATACTATAACACTTAGAGAAACTTGGTATGTGAATACATATTGGGATAGCAGTGTGTCGCGTACCAAAATAAGGCCACTGTGACCTTGACCTGTGACTTCTGTCATAGAAAATGCTTGTCCGGACCGTTTTTTCAATACTATAACACTTAGAGATACCAAACCTGGTATGTGAATACATCTTGGGATAGCGGAGTGTCGCATACCAAAATAAGGTCATTGTGACCTTGACCTTGACCTTGACCTGTGAACTCTGTCATAGGAAATGCTTGTCCGGACCGTATTTTCAATACTATAACACTTAGAGAAACTTGATATTTGAATACATCTTGGGATAGCGGTGTGTCGCATACCAAAATAAGGTCACAGTGACCTTGACCTGTGACCTATGTCATAGAAAATGTTCCGAAAATGCTTGTCCGGGCCATATTTTCAATACTATAAGACTGAGATAACGAACTTGGTATGTGGATACATCTTGGGATAGTGGTGTGTCGCGTACCAAAATAAGGTCACTGTGACCTTGACCTGTGACTTCTGTCATAAAAAAATGCTTGTCCGGACCGAAGGCCAGCAGAGCTTATGGGATGCCGAGTTGTCCGTCGTCCGTCGTCCGTCGTCGGCGTTAACTTTTGGCTCGTTAAGACGATAGGGCCTTCATTTTTAATCCGATCTTTACCAAACTTAATAGGTTGTTAATATCGAAAAAAAGCCAGATCGGACAAGTAACAGCGGAGTTATGGCCCTTGATTTAGTTAAAAATGCTATATTGCTATATTTTGCCTCGTTAAGACGATAGGGCCTTCATTTTTCATCCTATCTTTACCAAACTGTACCACATTGTTGATATCAATGAAAGCTTGGATAAGTTCGAAAACCAGCCATATCGCACCAGTAACAGCAGAGTTATGGCCCTTGATTTAGTTAAAAATGCTATATTTTGCCTCGTTAAAAAGATAGGGGCTTCATTGTTCATCCGATCTTTACCAAATTTTATCAGATTGTTGATGTCATTGAAAGCACGAACAAGTTCGAAAACCAGCCATATCGGACCAGTAACAGCGGAGTTATGGCCCTTGATTTAGTTAAAATATATTTTCCCTCGTTAAGACGATAGGGTCTTCATTGTTCATCCGATCTTTACCAAACTTTATCAAGTTGTTAATATCAATGAAAGCTCGGACAAGTTCGAAAACCATTCATATCGGACTAGTAACAGCGGAGTTATGGCCCTTGATTTAGTTCAAAATGCTATATTTTGCCTCGTTAAGACGATAGGGCCTTCATTTTTCATCCGATCTTTGCCAAACTTTAGCAGATTTTATGACTTTCTTTTTTTATATTATTATTATTTTATTTTTTTATTTATTTCATTTTTTTCATATTTTATTTTTTTTATATTTTTTTTTTTTTTTTTTTTTTTTTAGCTCTACTGGCCAAGGGCCAGCAGAGCTTATGGGATGGCGAGTTGTCCGTCGTCCGTCCGTCCGTCGTCCGTCCTTCGTCTGTTAACTTTTGTCTCGTTAAGACAATAGGGCCTTCATTTCTCATCCGATCTTTACCAAACTTTAACAGGTTGTTAATATCAATGAAAGCTCGGTTAAGTTCGAAAACCAGCCAGATCGGACCAGTAACAGCGGAGTTATTGCCCTTGATTTAGTTAAAAATGCTATATTGCTATATTTTGCCTCGTTAAGACGATAGGGCCTTCATTTTTCATCCGATCTTTACCAAACTTTAACAAGTTGTTAATATTAATGAAAGCTTGGACAAGTTCGAAAACCAGCCCGATCGGACCAGTAACAGCAGAGTTATGGCCCTTGATTTAGTTAAAAATGCTATATTGGTATATTTTGTCTCGTTAAGACGATAGGGCATTCATTTTTCGTCTGATCTTTACCAAACTTTACCAGATTGGTAATATCAATGAAAGCTCAGACTAGTTCGAAAACCAGCCAGATTGGACCTGTAACAGCGGAGTTATGGCCCTTGATTTAGTTAAAAGCACTATATTTTGCCTCGTTAACATGATAGGGCCTTCATTTTTCATCCGATCTTTACCAAACTGTACCAGATTGTTAATATTACTGACTATAATATCTGTTATAGTCAACGGTTATTGGATGACACAAAATTAGCGTTTTGAACTTAGGGGGTAAATTTCACGGGGCAGTGTTCGTAGATCTACACCGTCTGTTGGATTCACATCGAGGTACAGTGCTTTAGCTTATGTTAACAATTTAAATTCATTGAAATCATACTCGCATGATCTATCAATTCTTTTTGTCATATTCCTGTTGCTCATGATTTTATCTTTGATTAGGGTGTATTCGTTTTATTTTAGTCATACAGTATATACGTTGTTGGTCGATGTAAATATAGTCTCCTATTTCACCTTACTAGGTCGGCCATTTTGATTCGTTCTCGTATATTATTTAATTAATATTCCCGAAATGTGGGGTTTCCCACGCGATTAGTTTTGCCCTAAATATGCTGCGTGGTTTATGAATGACGTCATGCCAGGCAGTAGGTAAACGTTGATTAATATTACTCTCATATTGCGTGTTTTATGTGTGGCGTCGACGTTGACGAATTTAAATAGAGTCTAAACGTTGATAACTTCGTTTTTTGCTTTGTTTTTTAAAGCGTTCGTTTTAAGCGAGGTTTTGGGCGAAACTACTCCACCTGCGACCCTCAATTCCAAAGTGGAATGCCCCTTTACTACACTGCAGAGACTGTCGCAGGTTTAAAGTGTAATAATGCAACTATTATCTACCAGCAACATTTTGCGTACTGGCTACAGCCTATACTGTATTTACTTTCAAGTTAACTGGGTCAGTAGTTGATAGAACAATGAGTGGTATTTGAGTGTGTTTCAAGAATAATGCGGTTTGGTACATTCCACTAGCGGATACCGGGGGTGGGGGCGCGCACCACCCCTAAAAAATCCGGATCATACATGTATGTCCATGTTACTGTAGATCAAATATCAAAGGATGTATGTCCATGTTACTGTAGATAAAATATCAAACAATTACGATGCACGCCCTCAGTGTAAAAAATGTTCTTGCTCGCTTCGCTCGCTCGACGCATACAGGCTAATGAGTGGTTTAATTAACACACTGTTAAATCAGAGATCAGCAGAGCTTATGCCGTGGTGCGGCGTCCGTCGTCCGTCTGTCCGTCTGTCCGTAAACTTTTATTTGTAGCGACTTCACAGCTGAAACTACTAGATGGATATTCATGAAACTTTACAGAAATGTTGCCCATAAAGTCTAGTTGATCCTAGCAAAAATTCATGTTGATGTAAAATCCAAGATGGCCGCCAAAGCTAAAAATAGAGTTTTAAAATACAAGTTTGTAGCGACTTCTTCTTGAAAACTATAAGTGATATTGATATGGGACTTTTTCTAAAATGATCAGCATGACATGATGTTGATCCTAGTCAAAAATCGTTTTGATTCAACGTTAAACATGGCTGCCAGCGGCCATCTTTGTTTACATAGAGTTATATAGTAAAAACTTGTAGCGACTATTTCTCTGAAACTACTTGGCGGATTGTCATGAAACTTTACAGGAATGTTGCTCTTGATGTCTAATTGATCCTAGAAAAATTTCAGGTTGGCCGGAAATTCAAGATGGCCGTCACAGCTAAAAATAGATTTTTAAAAAATAAGTTTGTAGCGACTACTTCTTGAAAACTATAAGTGATATTGATATGGGACTTCTTCTAAAATGATCAGCATTACATGATGTTGATCCTAGTCAAAAATCGTTTTGATTCAACGTTAAACATGGCTGCCAGCGGCCATCTTTGTTTACAAAGAGTTATATAGTAAAAACTTGTAGCGACTATTTCTCTGAAACTACTTGGCGGATTGTCATGAAACTTTACAGGAATGTTGCTCTTGATGTCTAATTGATCCTAGAAAAATTTCAGGTCGGCCGGAAATTCAAGATGGCCGTCACAGCTAAAAATAGATTTTTAAAAAATAAGTTTGTAGCGACTACTTCTTGAAAACTATAAGTGATATTGATATGGGACTTCTTCTAAAATGATCAGCATTACATGATGTTGATCCTAGTCAAAAATCGTTTTGATTCAACGTTAAACATGGCTGCCAGCGGCCATCTTTGTTTACATAGAGTTATATAGTAAAAACTTGTAGCGACTACTCCTCTGAAACTACTTGGCGGATTGTCATTAAACTTTACAGGAATGTTGCTCTTGATGTATTATTGATCCTATCAAAATTTCAGGTCGGCCGGAAATTCAAGATGGCCGTCGTAGCTAAAAATAGATTTTTAAAAAATAAGTTTGTAGCGACTACTACTTGAAAACTATAAGTGATATTGATATGGGACTTTTTCTAAAATGATCAGCATGACATGATGTAGATCCTTGTGGAAAATTATTTTGATTCGACGTTAAACATGGCTTCCAGTGGCCATCTTTGGTTACATAGAGTTATATAGAAAAAAACTTGTAGCGACTACTCCTCTGAAACTACTTGACGGATGTTCATGAAACTTCACAGGAATGTTGCTCTTGATGTCTAGTTGATCCTAGAAAAATTTCAGGTCGGCCAGAAATTCAAGATGGCCGCCACAGCTAAAAATAGATTTAAAATAAATAAGTTTGTAGCGACTACTTCTTCAAAACAATAAGAGATATTGATATGGGACTTTTTCTAAAATGATCAGTATGACATGATGTTGGTCCTTGTCGAAAATCGTTTTGATTTGACCTTAAACATGGCTGCTTTGTTTACATAGAGTTATATAATGAAAACTTGTAGAGACTACTTCTTTGAAACTACCTGACGGATTTTCATGAAACTTCACAGAAATGTTGCTCTTAATGTCTTATTGATCTTAGCAAAATTTCAGGTCGGCCGGAAATTCAAGATGGCCGCAACGGTTAAAAATAGATTTTCAAAAAACAAGTCTGTAGCGACTACTTCCTAAAATCAAAATCAATCAGTAGAGCTTCAAGGTCATTGACCTCTTGTTTATTCATACATGTATGTCCATGTTACTGCAGATAAAATATCAAACAATTTCGTCGCACGCCCTCAGTAAAAAAAATAAAAATAAAAAATAAAAATAAAAATGTTCTCTCTCGCTTCGCTCGCTCAACGCATAATGCTAATGAGTTCTTTAATTAACACATTGTTAAATCCTTTTGTTTGAAAACGGACTGTTTTACCCTAGCAATGCACTATCGCATCCGTTTTATAAGGCTATAGACGTACCCGAAAATTTACCAAAATCTTACGCCCCCACTAAGCTGAAATCCTGGATTCGCCCCTGCATTCTAACTGAAAATGTTTACGGCATAGCTAAATAAATAAATAATAAAAAAATAAAAAAATAAAAGAAAAATAAATAAATAAATAAAAAAAAATATTCCAGTAAGTTGGTATTAATATTTCGAATAGGATTTTATTTTCTCAGTTTATACAATGTACGTTGATTTTGTTTTCATATTCACACTGGATAATGCGTCGTGGAAAGCGAGCAAGTTTGATGGTGCGAGCCAGCTCTGCCGGGAAAAGTCAGCGGTTGCATGTACTGTCTCCCGGTGTAAAGACATATCGTTCAGCAAGTCAGTTATGTCACAGATCGTTGGGTGGCTCGTTTGATTGCAGAAGAGGTCGTACAGGCCGTACAAAGATGTTAGGCAGCTAGAGGAACAGATGTTACAGATGCCTACGGAGACAGGACTCGTTTTTATACACTTTATTATGGGTTTAAAGTCAGTGGGTTAGTCAGTTGGGACATATATAATACTAAGCATATCATAAAAAAAAAAAAAAAAAAACAACAACAACAACCCATAAATAATTGGCTAGATATGTTTTGTTTTTTATGGTATAATTTTTTACACCACTTCCTGCTGTTGTATAATGCAAACCTCTCAAAATATCATATTTTACACCAGGAGTCTGCAAATGCAAATTGCATTTTCATTGGAGATGTGGGTAAGTGATGTATGGCTGTAGATTGTTTCACACCTTTCCTTTTTGTTACACATTGTTACTGCAAACAGTTCACTAGAAAGTTTAAAAACTAGGAAGTTTAAAATGGTCTCCAAGTAATCATTATCCTGTTTGTAATCAGCGTTTTTTCAGCTTCTGCTGCTATTATTTACTCCAAGGCTGTTCGTGTAATTGTGTTTTATGATGCTAACCATGTAATTGGAGTGTTTAGGTAATATGTTTTCTTACTGCTGATAAGTACGTCTCACCAGTTGTTCATTTCACCTAATTTTACCTTGCTGCTGTTGGCTGTAAGTTGTTGGTCTGCCAATGGAGGCAATGAATATTCATGACCCAGAGCGGTAGGTGACGTCATACCGTCCGAGCGTGCGTCTAAGATGGTGCGGAAGTATTGTGTCGGATATGGCATTATTTTAATTTGAATTAATACTGTTTAACAGTTAAAAATTATTCATGCCTCAATTGTACTTGCCGTTCTTCTAAATTAACTGTTTATAAAACATTCCATGCTTATCGTCTAGCGATCAACTTGACATTTATTCAGTTTGCGTACAATAATGTTTTCATTACAGTGGCTGTTGTTTTATACTGACGCTGTTGCTGATGCTGCCTAATTTTAATTGGATCTCTATCACATCTTTCAAGGCTTATTTTGTTTCAATCTTTAGGACATTTTGCCTTATTTTTCAGTTCGTGTAAC
>JAWPHD010012194.1:0-77719 GCA_037043455.1 Cyrtodaria siliqua
GCCCATGGGCTAATTGGATAAAAAAAATTAAGGTGCCAGCTAGCCCACTGAGATGTTTGTGTTTGGCGCAGTTGAATTGAATACTTCCAATTATTAAACAATTTTGAAAAAAAATGTAGGGTAGGAGGAGGAAAAGGAAAAAAAAAATTCATTTATAAAAAATCGTGATATAAAAGCAAACTGAACCAAACAGCTAACGCACCAGTAGATAATATCTTTAATATCTCGATAATAACAATCAATAAATCAAAATAAATTTTATGCTGAACGAGACAAATATCTTGTCAATATCGACTGTAAATTAAAAAAAATCGTTCAAATCACCTGCCTCCAATGGTACCAGTCGGCATATAATAAGTTCATACATTAAAGTTTTGTCTACTGGTGCGTTATCTGTTTGGTTCAGTATAGATTAGGAAAATGTAGAGTTGTTTTTTTCAGAACTCAAACTTTTATATAGATGCAATAATATTTTGGAAACACACACTTTTTTTTGCCAAATTTTAGGGTAGAAGGGTTTCTGAAGAAAAAAGGTAGGGTTTCTGAAGAAAAAAGGTAGAAGGGTTTCTGAAGAAAAAAGGAAAGGTAGAAGGGTTTCTGAAGAAAAAAGGTAGAAGGGTTTCTGAAGAAAAAAAATGGCCTTAATGGTGTCAGCCTTAACCCACAATGGAATTATTTAATATTTGTTATAAATTAATTTTATGCTGTATCCTTGTGCAGGCAGAGATAAAGTCACTCCGTGGGGAGTTTGGTGCTATCAGTCCTGCAGATCAGCAACTCAATGATATAAAAGAAAGAACTGCATATGTCGCCGAGCAACTGTCGTCTGCCACCAAGACGGCAGAATCTTCCTTGAGGTAAGAGCCAGCTTTGTCTGTTCAGCGCAGAAAGAAGTTTGGTGTCATATACATTTGACGCCATTCTGCAAAATAAAAGTTAGTTTTGTCACCATTAGTTTCTGGTTTCATCATGGCAAGTATGTGAAGTTCTTCATAGACATCGCCAACAAGATTTACACCTCAGTGAAACCAGAGGTGTTTGGTTTTGTCTGTATGTCTCAAAACTCAGAAAATGTGTAAATTTTGTCGTAGATCCCTGTTCCGTCAGTGGTCAATAGATATTTCTTGGTAGCCAAATGAGGTTTGACCATCAGGTCGTCAGTCCCATTTTTAGCTCGACTGATCGCTTATGCCGTGGTGCGTCGTCCGTCTGTCCGTCCAAAACTTTTTTTTTGTGGCAACTACTTCACAGATTTTCATGAAACTTCACAGGAATGTTGCTCTTGATGTCAAGTTGATCCTGGCAAAAATTCAGGTCCACCGAAAATTCAAGATGGCCGCCACGTCTAAAAATAGATTTTAAAAATGCTATTTTGTGGTGACTACTTCTCAAAAACTAAGTGATATTAATTTGGAACCTTTACTAAAATGACTGGCAGGACATTTAGTTGATCCTAACCAAAGTTCATTTTGATCGGATGTCAAACATGGGGCGGCCATCTTTGTTTACATAGAGTTATATAGGAAGAACTTGTGGCGACTACTCCTCTGAGAATACTTGAAGGATTTTTATGAAACTTAACAGAAATGTTGCTCTTGATGTCTAGTTGTTACTAGCAAAATTTCAGGTCGGACGAAAATTCAAGATGACCGCCATGGCTAAAAATAGATTTTAAAAATGCGATTTTGTGGTGACTACTGTCTGGGTGCTTATCAGTCATTTTATCGAAACACTCCTATCTGCTATAAATGGACTGATCCAAATTAAAAAACAAGGACAGTCCAGTAAACACTCATACAGAGGTAAGGATTAAGTCTCCTTTGTTTTTTTGGCTCTCAGAAAAAGACTGAAAACAAATTGTAGGATTTTAAGATTTTATTTTAATTCTGATTTTCCAACTATAACCTGAGACAAGAGCAAATCTACTTGTACTGGTGAGACATAATTCTCAGGAGAAATTGCATAACATGACCTGTGACCTTGTCACACACCTGCTATATTTCTGAATACAGATCATTCCATTTGTGATTTGGAGCAGAAAATAGGATATACTAAGGTTGATATAAGAGATTTAATTGATATAGCTTTAAAATTAAAATTTGTGGTAGCATGACATTTTTAGCTCTACTGATCAGAGATCAGCAGAGTTTATGCCGTGGCGCGGCGTCCGTCGTCCGTCTGCCTGTCTGTCCATCCGTAAACTTTTTTTGTAGCGTCTTCTCCTCTGAAACTACTGAATGGATTTTCATGAAACTTTACAGAAATGTTGCCCATGAAGTCTAGTTGATCCTAGCAAAAATTCATGTTGATGTAAAATCCAAGATGGCCACCAAATCTAAAAATAGATTTTTAAAAAAAAAGATTGTAGCGACTACTTCTTGAAAACTCTAAGTGATATTGATATGGGACTTTTTCTAAAATGATCAGCATGATTTGATGTTGGTCCTTGTCGAAAATCGTTTTGATTCGACGTTAAACATGGCTGCCAGTGGCCATCTTTGTTTTCATAGAGTTATTTAGTAAAAACTTGTAACGACTTCTCTGAAACTACTCGACGGATTTCCATGAAACTTCACAGGAATGTTGCACTTGATGTCTAATTGATCCTAGCAAAATTTCAGGTCGGCCGAAAATTCAAGATGGCCACCACGGCTAAAAAATAAATTTTCAAAAAACAAGTTTGTAGCGACTACTTCTTGAAAACTATAAGTGATATTGATATCCGTCTTTTCCTAAAATGATCAGTATGACATGATGTTGATCCTTGTCGAAAATTATTTTGATTCAACGTTAAACATGGCTGCAGTGGCCATCTTTGTTTACACAAGAGTTATATAACGAAAACTTGTAGCGACTACTCCTCTGAAACTACTTGACGGATTTTCATGAAACTTCACACAAATGTTGCTCTTGATGTCTAATTGATCCTAGGTCGGCCGGAAATTCAAGGTGGCCACCATGGCTTAAAATAGATTTTCAAAAAACAAGTTTGTAGTGACTACTTCTTGAAAATTATAAATGATATTGATTTGGATTTTTTTTTAAAATGATCAGCATGACATGATGTTGGTCCGTGTCGAAAATCGTTTTGATTCAATGTTAAACATGGCTGTCAGCGGCCATCTTTGTTTACATAGAGTTATCTAGTAAAAACTTGTAGCGACTACTCCTCTGTAACTATCCAACGGATTTTCATGAAACTTCACAGGAATGTTGCTCTAGAAGTCTAATTGATCCTAGCAAAATTTCAGGTCGGCTGGAAATTCAAGATGGCTGCCACAGCTTAAATACAAGTTTGTGGCAACTAGTGCCAACTACATATGGAACCTTTACTAAAATGACTGGTATGCAGTGCTCAAGAAATAGGATAGCCCGACGCCCGGGGCTCCTCGAAATCCATTCCGGGCCTGTCTCATTTTGCAGACGAGGAGCCCGTCGGGCCTGTCTTAAAAAAAAAAAAATACCCCAAAAAATCAGTTTTACTGGATCTCAAGCTCAAGTTCCTCAAGACAAAATACTCCCATGTGTATTGTGAACTGTGAAAACACTTGCAATAAAGTATTTAAAATGTGTTATACACACATTGAAACAATAAGAAGTTTGAATATTTTGCCTGGCTTCGTGTCGGCAGTTTGTCACAACTTTGAGGTCGACAATTGTCGACATAAAACTCATTATTCTGCTATTAGGGTTGTGTTTTCTTTCCTTTGTGATAAGAAATACCGTTTTTGTCATTAAAAACACACTAATGCATGAAAAAAAATCGTTATTGATGGTATTTCGATTGAATGTTTGTGAAATGTTCGAGCCGTAAAAGTGCGGTGTCATAGTAGTTCGGATGGTACATAATTTCGGATATATTTTTTTTTATTTTTTTTTTATTTTTTTTTACATAATCAAATAAGAAAAACTGTTCTTTACAAATGCATGCTGGTGGAAAGAAAAATATATATACTTTTTATGTATAAATACAGATATAAAGTATATTTCTATTCATTATTTAAGGAATCCTACTTTTAAATGAATTCTAGTCTAGGCTCCTAATTCTTTACTTGGAGAAAGTGGTGACAGAAAGAAAAAATATAGCCAGAGGAGGCTCTGATAGTCTCATAAAACCTGATTAAAAATTTGGCTCCAAGTTTAGCTCCAGTTTCACCAAGTAGGCTCTGATTATTATCGTTTGGCAAAAGTGCTAGTACTCTCCTTTGCATTAGTTATAAATTACTATGTAATATTCTATTCTAACATATTTTTAAACGAAATGGTAAATAAGTCCGCTGACCAGGGAGCATAAAGTGGTAGCAAAAAGAAAAATATAGTCAGAGGAGGTTCTGAGCTTGATTAATACATACGTAACAAAATTAATGTGTGCTATAAAAGTGAATAAAGACAAATTTCCAGTAAAAAAATAATATTGGACCTTTCCATTTTAAATCAGGGCCTGTCCATTTCAAATCAGGGCCTGTCCATTTCAAATCGGGGCCTGTCCATTTTCAGAAGCAACAAGCCCTGGGCCTGTCTCTTAAAATAATTTTCTTTGAGCACTGGTATGACCTGGAGTTGGTCCTGAACAAAACTCATTGATTCTAAGACTATGTCAAACATGGCTGCCAGCGACCATCTTTTTTTAGATAGTGATAATAGGAAAAACTTGTGGCGACTTAACTCCTCTGAAAGTGTAGGTCTTATTACCATAAAACTTCACAGGTTCCCATTGCTGATCAAGCTATCAAAATCTATCAGTAGAGCTTCAAGGTCATTGACCTCTTGTTAACGTTTTCTGTCATCAATTTAAAAAAAAGGTGGCAATCAGGGATATTGATGACTTTTTGGTTAAGTTAAAAAGCAAAAGACTTACCATGCATAGATTGCCAAACTGTTCAGTTGGTCAATGAATACGGTCTGGTCATGAATGTCACCTTGGGTGAAAATTGACAGGTTATTTATTATGTCCGTGGGTGTGCTGTTCTGCAGGTCTCTCGCTCTCTGTAATGCAGCATATAATCGATAGCCTTACCTGGATGTCAAGTTGTTTCAGTACAATACAGCGTTAGTACTGTAGTGTCTTATCCCCACATGTCACCCAATTCATCTCCAGTCCTTTAAAAGTGCTATCATCAAATCAAATAGGCAGCATTGGTAAAGTCGATCAACTTTTTTTAGTATTTTAAGATTTTATTTTGATTCTGATTACAAACAATTAAAAGACACTACAACCACTGAGACGAGAGCCAGTCTACCTTATTAAAAGGGTCACAAGCACAATCTTCTTCTTTTCTTTTTTTTCAATCACCAGATTAATGGTGATCCATTTATTCACGCTGTAATAGGTTTGCAAGGGTCAGGATGGGCCATCCCTCAACAAACCTTACATAAATAACTTGTAATATGCATCAAATTAGTTCGTAAATAAAGTAATAGGAAATTAATATATTCAAATGAAGAAATGCATATTGTCATCAGAGACAGTATAAATGGGGAGGTTTTCTGTTTTTAAGCTCTACTGGCCGAAGGCCAGCAGAGCTTATGGGATGGCGAGTTGTCCGTCGTCCGTCCGTACGTCCGTCGTCCGTCGTTAACTTTTGTCTTGTTACCACAATAGGGCCTTCATTTTTCATCCGATCTTTACCAAACTTTAACAGGTTGTTGATATCAATGAGAGCTCGGACAAGTTCGAAAACCAGCCAGATCGGAATAATTTCACCGGAGTTATGGCCCTTGTTTTGATGAAAAATGCCCTATTAAGCCTTGTGACCACTCTAGCACCTTCATTTATTATTTGATCTTTACCAAACTTGCACAGATTGTTAATATCAATGAAAGCTCGGACAAGTTCGAAAAACAGCCAAATCGGATCAGTAACACCTGAGTTATGGCCCTTGTTTTTTCTGAAAATTGCTATTTTCTGCCTTGTGAACGCTCTAGCACCTTTATTTATTATTTGATCATTACCAAACTTGCACAGATTGTTAATACTAATTATAGCTTGAACAAGTTCGAAAATCAGCTGAATTGGGTTAGTAACACCAGAGTTATGGCCCTTGTTTTTTCTGAAAAATGGCATTTTCTGCCTTGTGAACACTCTAGCACCTTCATTTATTATTTGATCTTTACCAAACTTGCACAGATTGTTAATATTAATGAAAGCTCGGACAAGTTCGAAAACCGGCCAGATCGGAATAATTTCACCGGAGTTATGGCCCTTGTTTTTTCTGAAAATTTCCATTTTCTGCCTTGTGAACGCTCTAGCACCTTCATTTATTATTTGATCGTTACCAAACTTGCAGAGATTGTTAATACCAATTATAGCTTGAACAAGTTCGAAAATCAGCTGAATTGGGTCAGTAACACCAGAGTTATGGCCCTTGTTTTGCTGAAAAATGCCATATTAAGCCTTGTGACCACTCTAGCACCTTCATTTATTATTTGATCTTTACCAAACTTGCACAGATTGTTAATATCAATGAAAGCTCGGACAAGTTCGAAAAACAGCCAAATCGGATCAGTAACACCTGAGTTATGGCCCTTGTTTTTTCTGAAAATTGCTATTTTCTGCCTTGTGAACGCTCTAGCACCTTTATTTATTATTTGATCATTACCAAACTTGCATAGATTGTTAATACCAATAATAGCTTGAACAAGTTCGAAAATCAGCTGAATTGGGTTAGTAACACCAGAGTTATGGCCCTTGTTTTTTCTGAAAAATGGCATTTTCTGCCTTGTGAACACTCTAGCACCTTCATTTATTATTTGATCTTTACCAAACTTGCACAGATTGTTAATATTAATGAAAGCTCGGACAAGTTCGAAAACCAGCCAGATCGGAATAATTTCACCGGAGTTATGGCCCTTGTTTTTTCTGAAAATTTCCATTTTCTGCCTTGTGAACGCTCTAGCACCTTCATTTATTATTTGATCGTTACCAAACTTGCAGAGATTGTTAATACCAATTATAGCTTGAACAAGTTCGAAAATCAGCTGAATTGGGTCAGTAACACCAGAGTTATGGCCCTTGTTGTTTCTGAAAAATGGCATTTTCTGCCTTGTGAACACTCTAGCACCTTCATTTATTATTTGATCTTTACCAAACTTGCACAGATTGTTAATACCAATTATAGCTTAAACAAGTTCGAAAATCAGCTGAATTGGGTCAGTAACACCAGAGTTATGGCCCTTGTTTTTTCTGAAAAATGGCATTTTCTGCCTTGTGAACACTCTAGCACCTTCATTTATTATTTGATCTTTACCAAACTTGCACAGATTGTTAATATTAATGAAAGCTCGGACAAGTTCGAAAACCAGCCAGATCGGAATAATTTCACCGGAGTTATGGCCCTTGTTTTTTCTGAAAATTTCCATTTTCTGCCTTGTGAACGCTCTAGCACCTTCATTTATTATTTGATCGTTACCAAACTTGCAGAGATTGTTAATACCAAAGAAAGCTCGGACAAGTTCGAAAACCAGCCAGATCGGAATAATTTCACCGGAGTTATGACCCTTGTTTTGCTGAAAAATGCCATATTAAGCCTTGTGACCACTCTAGCACCTTCATTTATTATTTGATCTTTACCAAACTTGCACAGATTGTTAATATTAATGAAAGCTCGGACAAGTTCAAAACCAGCCAGATCGGAATAATTTCACCGGAGTTATGGCCCTTGTTTTTTCTGAAAATTTCCATTTTCTGCCTTGTGACCACTCTAGCACCTTCATTTATTATTTGATCGTTACCAAACTTGCAGAGATTGTTAATACCAATTATAGCTTGAACAAGTTCAAAAATCAGCTGAATTGGGTCAGTAACACCAGAGTTATGGCCCTTGTTTTTTCTGAAAAATGGCATTTTCTGCCTTGTGAACACTAGCACCTTCATTTATTATTTGATCTTTACCAAACTTGCACAGATTGTTAATTTCAATGAAAGCTCGAACAAGTTTGAAAACCAGCTAAATCGGATCATTAACCCTGGAGTTATGGCCCTTGTTTTTTCTGAAAAATGCTATTTCCTACCTTGTGAACACTCTAGGGCCTTCAATATTAATCGAATCTTTACTTTACTCCGCCAGTGTCTTTATATCAATGAAAGCTCGAACAAGTTCAAAAACCGGCAAGATCGAAATAATTTCAACGGAGTTATGGCCCTTGTTTTGCTGGAAAATGCCATATTAAGCCTTGTGAACACTCTAGGACCTTCATTTATTATTTGATATTTACCAAACTTGCACAGATTGTTAATATCAATAAAAGCTCGGACAAGTTCGAAAACCAGTCACAGAGGAGTTATGGCTCTTGATTTAGTTAAAAATGCTATATTTTGCCTCGTTAATACGATAGGGCCTTCATTTTTCATCTGATCATTACCAAACTTTACCAGATTATTTAGTTATGGCCTTTGATTTAGTTAAAAAGCTGTTTTTTGCTAGAAACTTATAAGAAAACATAAATAGCAGTCACTCGCTTCATTGATATTATAAGAGCCATGTTAGCCAGTAGAGCGTCCACAGGCCCTCTTGGGCCTCTTGTTTTACCATTACAGATATATATTAATAGTATACAATTTTGACGGAATGTTAAAAAGACCCAATTGCAATCCAGAAGTATTTCCAAAAACAATTTCGAGTTAGGCCAAACAAAAAAAATACCTGTGTTTCCGGTGGCCCGACCGACCCTATTTTTAAGGGGCCGACCCTAAAACTTTTTATGAAAGAAAAAATATATATATTTGTTCTGAACAATGATTTATCACAATATATCGATGTAAACTGACATCACAGAGCAACTTTCAGCTGTATCATCAACTTGTATGGGGTTTATGAGATAAATACATGTAGAATCTCACAATATCTTGCTCCAAAAAAACAAACAGAAACAAAAAAAAACAAAGGCCCACCTACCGACCCTATTTTTTTTAGAGCATGCAATAGGAAACACCTATTTTTTTGTTTGGCCTTAAAATATACTAGACACAGACTGTCTTGATTTGTTTTAAATACGATGCCAGTTTATAACATAACCTTACCATTCATCATTCCTGTTTCAGGCAACTGCTGTCTGGTGTGGACAATTTAAAGCTGCTGTCCCAGGTCCTTGTATCCATAGATAAAATATCGGAGGAGAAACCAAAAAATGACAAGAAGAGTAGTCAGTTTGAAGGAACTTGATTGGGATTCCAGTTTTTGGTCATACATCCTGGATTTTATTTGTGTTGCCTATGTGATATTGTTGTAACAGGCAACACTGTGATTGCAATTTTTTTTGGAATAAAGTATTAAATATTCCTAACACAGATGTGATGCAAATCTTTATATTCCAACTAATTTAAACCATTTTAAAAAAAATGCTAGGTATTCAGTGTACCCACAATACAGTGCAGGAGCATGTAAGAGTCCCTTGGGGTAAAATCAATCAAAACTTCGGCATTTGGTAGATTCTACAGTGATAAAAATTAGGTTTACCAGTTCTTAAAGGGACACACGGCAATCTTAAAGTTTTTATCAAGCATTTAAATCAGTGTCTCGATTTATTAATCCAGTATCATGCTTGCATATTATTCATTTTTAGCTTGACTATTCGAAGAATAAGAGAGCTTATGTAATCACCCCGGGGTCGGCGTCCCACATCAAGGTTTGCGTGTAAGCTGTGTGTTTACAAGTCTATATCTCTTACATTTCTTATCCTAGCACAACCAAATTTGGCCATGGGCTTCCTTATAGCATTATCTTATGGGCCGCATAAGCAATTTTGGTTCCTGTAACCCATGGGCTCCCATGGAACCCAAATTATGATAAAATAAAAAAAAATGTGTCCCATTTTACATTAAATTTTGCGTGTAAGCTGTGTTTAAAAGTCTATATCTCTTACAATTCTTACCCTAGCACGACCAAATATGGCCATTAGCTTCCTTATAGCATTATCTTAAGGGCTGCTTAAGTAATTTTGGTTCCTGTAACCCCTGGGCTCCCATGGAAATTTCAAATCAAATTTTATGTGTAAGCTGTGTTTACAGGTCTAAATCTCTTACATTTCTTGTCCTAGCTGAACTAAATTTTGGAATTGGTTTCCTTATAGTCTGTTTTAAAGGGTTGGATAAGTAATTTTGTCTTCTGCAAATTCTGGGCTCCCATGGAACCCAAATGGTGATGGCCCATAAAATGTGCAATAAAGGCAGATCTAGGTTTGCATGTAAGCATGTATATATCTATAGTTTTGGTTTGGGATTTCTTATAGCATTGTGCATCTTATTCATACTTCACCCATATGGGCTCCCTCCTCCCCCCACGCCCCCCCCCCCCCCCCCCGTTTTTTTTTTAACTTTTTTTTTTTTTTTACATATTTCTTTGTTGATTTAGTCAATTCTTACACATATATGTTACCCCCTACCCCGCCTCTCACCCCGCCGCCCCCCACCCCACCAACTAACCACCACCACACTTGAAACTATTTTTTTTTATTTTATTTTTTTACAAATTTCTGTGTTGTTTTAGTCAATTCTTACACATATATGTTGCCCCCTCCCCTCCCCACTCCCGCCTCGCAACCCTGTTCCCCCCACAATCAAAACTCTGATTATTTTTTTTACATATTTTTGTGTTGCTTTTGTCAATTCTTAAACGTTGTCCCGCACCCACCACCCCCAAATTCTGCTGGATGTCCCCGCTTTATTTGCTGATATATTGCATATATGGCTGCTAGTCCATAGTCTGTATTGAATATTCTTGACCAAAGGGCAATATTACTTAATACTGTTTCATTGATGCATAGGAACGTTTTCTAAGAGTCATTGAGAACATAATCGTAAAAGAACCTATATGTGATATCCCTTATACATAAGGAGCCTATTTTACTGTTGTCTGATAAGCAGTTTCTTATATAGGAAATACTGGGCATAGAAAAGCTATATCTACTCGTTTGCTCTACTGTGAAATATCTCCCACTCGAACATTACTCGGCCTTTTCCGTCAGTGGCGGGAACGCCAAATGACATTCCGATTGTTTTACGGACGTCGTCGTCAGATTCCGCCACTAGGAAATACCGATTATGGAAATTAACGAAGAGTTCCGGTTCTTCTTGTTTTGTGTGTAAGACGTAATGTCGTCTTGGCTTTCTCGTGCAAACTGATGTGAAAAGGCTTGAAACATTAGAAATATTAATAAAATATAATTTTAAATTATGTAATATATAGTTTAATAACCAGTGTTATTGAGATACTGAAAATATCTCACTCGGTAGAGAAATTTCTCTTTTCACGTATCTCAAAAGCACTGGTTATTAAACTCTATGTAACGCAGTGGAACAAGGTCTCTGTTTGGGTTTCTCATACTGCATTATGCCAACAAGGGACTACTTGAGAATGCAGAGCATTAACAAGCGACTATTTGAGAATGCAGAGCACTAACAAGCGACTACTTGAGAATGCAGAGCATTAACAAGGGACTACTTGAGAACGCAGAGCACTAACAAGGGACTACTTGAGAATGCAGAGCACTAACAAGGGACTACTTGAGAATGCAGAGCATTAACAAGGGACTACTTGAGAATGCAGAGCATTAACAAGGGACTACTTGAGAATGCAGAGCATTAACAAGGGACTACTTGAGAATGCAGAGCATTAACAAGGGACTACTTGAGAATGCAGAGCACTAACAAGGGACTACTTGAGAATGCAGAGCACTAACAAGGGACTACTTGAGAATGCAGAGCACTAACAAGGGACTACTTGAGAATGCAGAGCACTAACAAGGGACTACTTGAGAATGCAGAGCACTAACAAGGGACTACTTGAGAATGCAGAGCATTAACAAGGGACTACTTGAGAATGCAGAGCACTAACAAGGGACTACTTGAGAATGCAGAGCACTAACAAGGGACTACTTGAGAATGCAGAGCACTAACAAGGGACTACTTGAGAATGCAGAGCATTAACAATGGACTACTTGAGAATGCAGAGCACTAACAAGGGACTACTTGAGAATGCAGAGCACTAACAAGGGACTACTTGAGAATGCAGAGCACTAACAAGGGACTACTTGAGAATGCAGAGCACTAACAAGTGACTACTTGAGAATGCAGAGCACTAACAAGGGACTACTTGAGAATGCAGAGCACTAACAAGGGACTACTTGAGAATGCAGAGCATTTTTGCTATTCTTTTAGTGAGTTTGCCTAACTACATCTGATTTATTATACTTTGATAACAAAACAACCGTAAATAATATTTATTCATCGGATGAGACATGTGGCTTTTATAGTTGTATAACGAGATGCAGACACTATTTGTAATTTTAGTGGTTTTATAACTTAAAGAGTTCCGTGCAGTAATTAGGACTCGCACAGATTCGTACCTAGGGACACCTTTCCGATAACAATTGGTAAAATAAGCTCAGAAATAAGTTTTCCATAGTTGTTTACATTGGTTTTGAGCGTTTTAGCCCAATTTTGTTTATAAAAGCTGTAATTTTGAGTTTCATTTTTTTCATGCCTGTGAAGTGTTTGCAATTGAACTATGTTTTTTTTCAACATGTAGGGTTGCATGTTTGAAACATGTTTTCATGAATTCAGTCTGAATGGCAACAGGTTTGGTAGGCATGAAACCACTAAATCTTTCCCCTACCCCACCAAATAGGATACTGTGAAAAATAAAGATTAGTGTAAAAGGTAAACAAAGTTTAACATAATAACAGACCAAGTCACGGGTGTTAAAACAATATTCAAAAAAAGAGTTGTCACGGAGACGTAAACACGCCATGACCGCTTTTTTTACCAAACATTTTCTTCCCAATTTGTGCTACCAAACATTTTGAATCAAGGTGGGCGAATCCTTGACATGCCTTACAAATTGATTACATATTCACCTTTATAGCACGACGTGCTAAAGTACACATCAGCACAGAAATACAATTATATGGGATGCGTTTGCGTTAGCGTGCATTACAACACAGATAAACTGTTCATTGCTACTATGTGTAATTATAAGATTGCGTTATCAAAGTGAAAAAAATCAAAGAAACTATTCATTACTACCTTACCATGTGCAATTACTAAAACAATATAAGAGTCTCTGCTGTTCCGGCAGCGAAATGGTATTCCGTATCATTCAAACTCGATTTGGTAGCATTCAGCTAGTATCAATTTTGATTTTAGCGGTATTTTGGCATTATTGAGCTCGTATTCGCTACTATAATCAGGTATGGTACCACCAATTTGGAAGAATTTGCTTAAAAAATCAATTTTGGCATGAACATCGACATGAATTGGCTTATTCATCATCCTAATTGTACCTAAAATGCATATTTTATTAATGTCCATTGACTGTTCTAAACATTTGATCTATTTAATATGGTGTACTGACAAGAAATGACATTTGGTATGACAATACAGAGAGTGTAAAAGTTAAAAAAATCTCTGACTTTTGTCGATTTCAGACTATTGTCCTTGAGCTAGCTGTAGACCCACTCCTTCCCCACATCGCCCCCACCCCCTCCCCCAAAGGAGAATTTTGTAGGGTATGATTTTCTGAAAGAACATACAATAAACTTCAAAATGAGACATGTGTCTGAGCGTTGGGGCGTTTGTGTGTAACACACGTGACAATTACCTTACCATAACAATTCCAAAACACTTTTAATAAATTTGAATATGAGTAAAAAATGTGCATATGAACAAAAATACTGCCTATATTTTATTTATGTTATTTATGAATTGTTTAATTTAGACAGCCTTTTCAACATAATGATAACATGAAAATATACTGTAGTTTACGTTACACCCTGTTCTTTATCAAAAAATCATAAATACACTTAACAATAACTAGACCGTAAGTTACCAAACGACGCCATCCCCACTCTAGGGAATTTTGAAGAATATGTTTTACTGAACGGGTATGCATTTGCTACACAATGAAGTACGTTTGCCAAATGAGAGTGGGGACATAAGGGCCTGACATCCATTTGAAATACGTTACCATTATCATGTTTTGAAAATGTAATACTCAAAAATTGTTTATATGCAACAAAACAGTATGTATGTTTTATATTATTTATCAACCATGTTAAAACAAAATCTACTGCAATAAAACAAATTTCCAAAAGACAATGTAGTTTACGTTACGTGACATAAACAAGGAATTTATGTTACCAGTTAATGTTATTTGTCATAAATATTGAATGTTTCCAGAAACAAAGGCTCTAATTCTTTAATGAAACAGTGACTATTCTAATAATAAAATGTTATTCATTAAATCAGTATATATAAAAGCATGAATAAATGAATAAATAAATGTGTGTGTGGAGGGAGAGTTACGATATGTAAAATAAACACAAAAATTACATTACCTTTTGGAACTTTCCAGAAATAAATGTGCTAGTATTTTACTTTTAACTACGATTTTGTTTAATGTAATGTAATTCATTAGTATAAGTAAATAAATAAATATAATGTCTAAAAATAAATAAATATATAATAAATAAAAAATTTATAATGGTTCATAAATCAGAAAAATAGTAATGCACATTAAACTACTGGGAGCTTATCCTTTATTGAAAATGTTTTTGTGTTTATACTAGTTATGGCATATTCGAGTTGATATCAATGACTGAGCTATTCCTCAGATCGTCCGGTATTCCAGCATAGAGAGAAGTTGCTGATCTATTACAGCATCATGACATATTTGTCAATGACTTGTTAATTGACACGTCGACCGGATCTAAAACACACTATATTTGGTGAATTGGTTCCCTTATGATCAGGTATCATACAGATCTTAAGTTGAAGCTATATTATCTTCTAGGCTCAGTACCATGGTCCCTTGCAACATCTGATGGCAATTCAGTTAGAACTGGCTCTACTACTTAAAAGTATCAGATGACCCAGCTACTCATCTGAATATACTGTGTATGTGTTCGAAGGTAATGCAACACCTCACAGTCAGCCTTCAGTTCCTGGTACGTTTGACGATTTGACAGAGCTGGTGTTTGACATACGTACCAAAGCATACTGAGTCGACTTTGAAATACCAACTTTCCTGTTGTCATGCGATTTGAAGAGTCACATGCGTTATCACGATAGTACGACACAATTCATTAATCTAATTTGCGGCCAGTGGAAACAGACGGATATGCACCAAACCCTCCAAGGGCCATGAAACCTACTTTGGAAAAAAATGTCCCCGGTTTACCATAGCAGATGACATATCTGTCTTTGCTGATGATCTTCATAGGAGGAAGCAGACATCCGACTGAACATATCCATATCAATCCTCACCAACATTAGAAACAATCGTGGTGTGTTCTCCTGACACAGACATACTGATCCTGCTTTCACAATTTGTTTCAGTAATACAACCGTATCTCATGTTGGCACTGGGATGATTAAAAGAGATGTTGAATCTGAAACAAACGGTGGAGGTTAATGGGTCTGATATTTGCTCTTTATTACCCACACTACATTGCTTTACAAGCTGTGTTACAACCTGTGGCTTTGTAGGAGTATTTAAGACGATTACAAAGCACAAAGAGAGACGTGTTCGTTGGCGGACGGACTATACACCTTAGAACCACACACACACACACACACACACACACACACACACAGAGTTTGTGTAAAGTTGGATTACTCGAACAGCAGCATGAATGTTCGGATGATCTTCAAAAAGAAGTTCGGAGATCACGGAGAGGATAGTGTGCTGCCTATATAGCAAACCTCTTTACACGGATGTCAAATACGTTTTCGCGAAAAGTCAAAGGCACGACTAAAGCTTTTCGCCGCCGTGTCAATTTTCTATAATCATGCAATTGAACATGCACACGTTCAAGTGTTTTTGTGGCACCATACTGACCAACATTAACCAGACCTACCAGATGCAGAAGCAAATGAGAGAAGATAAAGCTATTGAATTTGACTGGACTGTTGGTGACATTACACAATAGTTGGTTGACATCATGTTCAAAGAGCCTGACACTGAAGAAGGAAGCAATAATCGGCTGGAATATATGGAAGCCAACAAACTGATTGATATTGAGTTTGAAGAAAGTGATGACAATGTATACAGGAATTATGTCTGTTATATCTGTAAGGTTTGGAATAATTTTCAGATGTAACATCATTAATGTTCTTAATGTCTTATAAAACAAAGTGACGTAAATTACGGTATTGTAGAGTTAGAAACGCAGGTATCCATGGTATAAAAAGTAAGTGAAACGAACGTTTGTATTATAAAGGGCATGAATAATGAAGACAATTTAAAAAAAAAATTAGTCTTCAAAAGGCAGTAAAATTTATTATTATTTTTTAGGTAACGTATTCTACACCCTGTAACACGATAAAGCCCCAACGCTTAGATGGCACACATGTTCCAAAATGTTCTACACATAATGGGCTTTCAGAAAAATAGGGTGTACAAAATTCCCCCTGGGGGAGTGGGAGTGAGGGTTTCTCCTACTAGCTTACAGCCTAACCTACGCTAAAGGTAGCAATTAATCCTCTTCCGCTAAAACGCTAACGACTTTTTTCAACATCTAAATTTTCAATGAAAAATGAGTAACCGGTTCTTTTTAGTTACTATGGCACCTGTGGTATAAGCGTTGTTACCTTTAGCGGAAGAGGTAAGTGTCGCCTAAGAGCGGAGGTTGTTACCTTTAGCAGCATTGAAATTGTTTACCTTTAGCGGAGGTCGTTACCTTTAGCGGAATTGTTACGTTTAGCGTTGTTACCCAGTGCGCAGTTTTGGTTTAAACGTATTTTATTTTTTCAATGGTTTACAACATTGCATATATACATTGTACATTTACATTAAAGGATTAGAATGAAAGCAAACTGCTTATAGAACTCTTCTCCTAGGAAAGATTGTTTGTAATAAATAACAATGACGGTTATATTTATTATTAGAGCTGCGAACTTCGTCCAAAACATTACAAGTGTAGCAAAAAATAACAAAGATAACATACAAACGTTCAGCAAAAAGAAAATGCTAATTATAAGGCAAAAAAAAAAATGAAGCTAAGGTAATTAGATTCAAACAATAAAGACATGATACATTATATTGGAAAATAAATGAGGAATTATATATATTTTAGGGGGAAAAAAATAGTGAAAACGTTTGGGATACACAGGACGGTGACAGTGGGGTGGGGCAACGAGCGCATGCAGAACAAATCGCGTATAGCCTTCCCCTGTTCAAATAAATAAGATAGTAGTAGGCAGCTTCCTAGTTCAATTTTTGTTAGAAAATACAATTAAAACCGTTTACTCAACATAATGTACCTGTGCGCACTAATATGTGTTTAAACAAGAGTCTTTCAAACACTTTGTCAATAACACTAAGTAGGGATATAGGACGATAGTTATTGACAAGTGAAGGGTCGCCTTTTTTGAAAACCGCACATACAAAAGCTTCTTTCCATACTTCGGGAATAACTCCCTTTGTAATAGATGTATTAAATAAGTTACAGAGAAGAACAGAAATTTCTAAAGCTACTTCGCGGAGAAAGTGATTGTTTATCTCGTCTGGGCCGGTCGCTTTACCAATTTTTAGTAATTTTAAGGCTTCATATACTTCTTGTGGGGTAAGAGTAAATGGTTGGAGACTCAATCTATCGTTAGCAGTTTGCAGGGAAGGAAGTTCGGTGTTTTCATCGTTTAGTTCTGACTGGCTTTGAAAAAAAATCATTTAATAGGTTTGCTTTATCCAGGTCATCACAAATTATTGAGCCATTATCATTTAATGGGGGAATGGATGGTTTTTCGGAAGAGGTTATGAACGCTTTTAATGTTTTCCACCAGTATTTTGACGTAATATTAGACGTGTTAAGCTTGTTAGAGAGGGCGTCGTAATAATGTTGTTTTGCTTCACGTATTTTATTAACTATTTGATTTCGTATTTTCTTAAACTTATCAAAATTGCTTTTAGTTTGAGAGATTTTCCATTTTTTGTATGCTCTTTTTCTGGCTCTAATTAGACGTTTGATGTCATTATTTATCCACGGTGGTTCGTAGGGTTTAATTTGTACATTTCTATTGGGAATACACTGTTCACTAAAAGAAATTATTTTCTCTGATGTACTTTTTGCATAAATATTTATATCAGCATTGGCTAAACTATTCCACTCGAATGTGCGTACTTTTTCACGAAGTAAGTCATAATCGCCTTGTTCGTATTTCTATATTCGTCTTGTATATGATCTAAATTTTGGTTTCCTAAATTTGAAAAAGGCATAGATGGGACAATGGAACCTAATATCCTGGTTTAAAAAGGGCTCGCCTACACCACTCGTGATTAAGTTATTAACATCACTTACAAGTAATATATCAATTATTGACGAAGAATTCTCAGTAAAATGTGTGGGATCATTGATAGTTTGGTGTAGTCCAAATTGTTGACACATATTTGATATTTTTCTGGAAGTTTGTACGTTTAACATGTTGAAATTAAGGTCGCCAGTTACAATAATATCTTTAATGCCAGTATCAACTGCCAGACTTATAGAATCTTCAATCATGGTAGTATGCATGGAGTCAGAGTTGGGTGGTCTGTAAAATACTCCAATAAGTATGTGTTTGTGGTTTAAAACAAGTTCCACCCAGATGCACTCAAGAATATTTAACTCAAGATCAGGCCTACGGGTGTAGTGAATCGTATCTTTTATATAGAGTAAAACACCCCCGTGACTATCACCAATACGGTCTTTTCGTTCGGGATTATGGAAAGTTGTTTTAATAGGGTGACATAATACAAACTTATACCACAATAGCCTAAATACACACTATGCATCTTGTAATACCCGAGGATATACACAGCATATGATAGTTATTGTGGTATAAATACAATAGAGCATGAGTCTTGCACGTGTACGGACGATAATGCACTCGCTAACGCTCGTGCATTATCTCCCCGTACACGTGCAAAACTCATGCTCTATCCTATACTTATACCACAATAGCCTAAATACACACTATGCATCGTGTAATACCCGAGGATATACACAGCATATGTTAGTTATTGTGGTATAAATACAATAGAGCATGAGTCTTGCACGTGTATGGACGATAATGCACTCGCTAACGCTCGTGCATTATCTCCCCGTACACGTGCAAAACTCATGCTCTATTCTATACGTGTGTATCGAAGGAGCACCGATATCATAATACTAAATATGTGTGTATAAGCGTATATTTCTCCTCGCTGTATTGCACACGGCGTTTTAGAGAGCATACCTCGGTTTCAAGTCTCGATTTCAAGGACTGGTAAGGTAGGAAATACTTTTTAAATATTTCGATAATTAAGCCAATTTCGATTTCTTGTTGGGATTGAACTCTTGATCCCTGGGTTACCCTGGGTTGGGTTACCTAGCCACGATGCTTACCTGTTCACCACGGCGCTACCTCATATTACGAAATACATGACTATGTGCATATTTATGTATTTTCAAATACCTTCTCGATGGCAAAATCAACAATGAACGGTAGAAATGATTAAAATTAACCTCGCCACAGTCAACAGTAATGGACTTATTGCGGATGATTGCATACCATTAAATATGGTCATATATTGATGTTTTGTTTTTCCAACTTTGATTAAAACTGAACAACATAAAGAGCGTCTTACAAAAAAAAAAACGTCGAATAAAAATTCGGGCTCGTGAAATTATTGTTTTCAATTGAACGACAAACCGTGATATATTACAAGATAATTCACCGTAAACGATGTTCTATTTTTATTCTAATACCCCTAAAATGTGAAAATAACGCACACATCTGAAATCTTTCGCATTGCTTTGCTTACTCTCCTAACGTTGCAAACGTTACAGTGATATCTTTCGCATTGCCTTGCTTATTCTCCTAACGTTGCCTTGCTTATTCTCCTAACGTTGCAAACGTTACAGTGAAATACCGATGAATAGAACGAGATATTTTAAACTAGGCTATATAGTGCGGGTCTATTAGAATTTTAAATAAAACGTCGTACTCGTGAAAAATGGGGTACGGTCGATACCAATTGACAATTGAACAATATTGGACACTTACGTGTGTGTGCTCTGTGACAACGTAGTATGCCATTTATACGGCACACAGCATACTGCGTAGTAATGACTGCTGCAGTACTACATATGATTTTTAAGATGGCTTAATGCAGCAGTTCCTTGATCGACGGATTGCTGCAGTATGCCATCGCTCTATTTTTTATGTTAGTTAACTAAGTGAAGGAAATATCAGTTATCAGTTAAACAAAAAACTTAAGCAATCATTTTGAGCCAGGTTTGACGAAAACCGAGCGGGCGGCCGGCGAGCGTCAACATTTTTAATGTTATATTTCAGCATTACCATGTCCGGTCTTCACCGTTTGTTTACAGCATCTTCCCTCTGACCCTACCCTGAAAACGAGTCACTGGCGCGGGGGTATTTTTGTTATATCTCAGCATTGATTTTCAGCAAATTTTAACAGCACCTTCCTCTCATGAAGCACTGACCATACCCTGAAAACAAGGTCACTGTAACCTACTTACTTAAACATATACGTTACGTTAACATTTTTTGTTAAAGTTTGGGCGGGCGGGTCGGATTTTCTATAACCATGTCCGATCTTCATCAATATTTAACAGCAACTTCCTCTCGTGAAGCAATGGCCATACCCTGAATACTAGGCCATTGCGATCTACTTCCACCAAAATATACGTTACGTTAACCTTTTTGTTTAACTTTGTTATGTTTGTCACTAAATGTTACATTTCTAGACTTAAGTCTTATTTAATTGTAATTTCGAAAACTCCTTTGAACGGATATTTAATCTGAATTCACTACCTAGATTTATTAACTTCATCCCACTCTTCAGCAAACCGACACAGAGTACGTATATTGCAATAAATGCCTGTTTTGTTTAGTAATTTGTTCACGTCCAATCGATATTGTACTTGAGTAGTTTAAATTATGTAAATTATTTACGATATTATAGTTTGTAACTGCTAGCACAATAGTAGACGGACTCAAAGACCTCATGCAGAATCGCAGTAAAATACTCCAGAAAAAACGCAACATGGCATAGTGCGTATCTAACTAAACAAACAACATTTACGAACAAAATCAATCAAACAAAACAATTTAATTTCCAAGAAAATATTTTTTATTCATTCTACTATTGCAAGTTCCGCAATTTAACATATTTAGATACTATTTTCAGATTTCAATCTAGAAAAGAAATTTCGCAGATTTTGGCTGTTTTTTTTGTTACACGAAATAATGGACCATTTTCATTTTTATATATATTAGCAAGTGTTTTTAGATAATTTAATTAGAGATTGTGTTACCATAATCTCAAAATTAACAAAGCACTGCTGCACTTTGCTATATGAAAAAGTATAAATGTTGTATACTGCATTACACCTTTTGACGCAGTATGCCATACTGCAAAAGTAAGCCATATTAACTGCTGCAGTGAGCCATATAAATGGCATGCTGCATGGCATACTGCGTTGTCATTGTGCTCAGCATCTACATTTTTTTTCTCGTTTGTGTTGGTATTCTATGGTGGTTGATTTCTGCCATTTCGTCATTTCATTTTTTTTTCCCGACGCATTATGTCGACTTTTCGCCATTGGAATGTGTTCTTATCGTTCTGTCGTGCTTTCATTCTGTCGTCTTTTTACACTGAATGTATCGTCTTTTCATTCTTTCGTTCTGTCGTCTTTTCGCGCTGAATGTGTCGTCTTTTCAAGGCGAAATAACGAAAAGACGAAAAATGGCAGAAATCGGCCATCGTAGTAACTGAATCATGTATTGTTATTTCTTTGTAATTCTTTTGTTTAGTAGTGAATTTTTTATGGCAAAGTGGATCAAAGTGTGCCAAATAAAATATTAACACTAAAAATGTATAGAAAACTGGTTTTGCATGGTAGCGGATGACTCTCCCATTATAGTCAATTTCGGTGTGTATACAACCCAGAGATCATATTATCCCATTAACTATTCAAATAAACCACCAGCGCAGAGCAGTACAGGCACGAATGGGTTTGTTTTCATTTCGTGTACTTCGAGTATTTAATATAATAAGTTCTCGTTTTTTTTATAAAGTTGTATAAACTTCGGAATAAAGTTAAAGGGACTTAAGGCGATCTTAAAGAATAAATAATCGGTGTCAATCCAAACAATAGTAAAAACCTATGAGTAGCGGTTCGTGTCATAAGTCCAAACGTAACGTGTTACAAAATGTAGCTCGCGTTACTAATTACATCTCTATTATTAAGATAACTTTCAATCCAAGAAAGTAATTTACCATGAACTCCATTTTGCTTAAGTTTAAATAAAAGCGCTTTATGCCATACCCTATCAAAAGCTCTAGAGATATCTGCGAATACAATACACGTATATTGTTTGGCGTCAAAAGCTTGACAAATATTATGATATATATCGATAAGTTGATGAACTGTCGAATGGCCTGTGAGAAAACCAGATTGATTTTTGAAAAATAAGTTATTAATATGTAAATGGTTATAAATAAACTTATAAACGACCCGTTCAAAAACTTTCCCTGCACAACTTAGCAGCGAGATCGGTCTATAATTAGTCGAAATATATGTAAGACCTCTTTTGAAAAGTGGAATAACGTTTGTACATCTCCAGAAGAAATGATTAATGATAAAGCAACTAGTGCAAATTCTAAATTTAAAATACTCAATTTTAAATACTCCGTGACATTTTTTAACATAATACGCAAACATTTAGTTAAACATGATAGTATATAAACAAAAAAGTTTAACGGTGTCGTTATAAATGTAATTTTCTTGGGAATGCCACTACAGATACAATGAAAGAGGCCAATAGCCACCCTCCAACACATTATATCGTTACCCATTGGGCAATAAAGACTCTCTCAACATGTAACACATGTATATGGAGGGTGGCCAACCTAGTACAACCAAGACGCCTGAGTCAACAAACCGAGCAAGGAAATGTGCATCTACAAGAAAAGGGAAAAGAGTAGAGATAGAGAGTATCGTAAAAAAACAAACATGTAATACACACAAGTTCATACTACTTATCGAACTCGAAACGAGCAAAGATCATACAGAAAATCAGATAACTTAAGTTAAGTTGGTGCATTCACTAAATACTTGATAATGTGACATTTAACTAATATAAAGACTGGCTTGTCATTATCGTCATCAAAACATATAAACATAGTCATCATCCATAATTACGAAACAATAAAAATCATCATAATCATTAATATTATCGTCACCTAATTGGCAATACCATTATCATCACATCAATCCAATCATCACCACATTAACATCATTACCATCATCATAATCATCACTACATCAACACAATCATTTTCCCATCAAAATATTTCTCATCAAAATATTTTTCATTACATAATCATCATCACATAAACACAATTGTCAGTCTGTCAACATGATTATCATCACAATCAACAACATCATTTCGCTGACATCTATCAAATCATCAATATATTATCACTTTCATTTTCATTTGAATATCACCGTTATCACCGATTGCATCAACATTAATAATAATAATAATAATAGTAAAAATCATAATCATCACCATTATCATCATTGCATCAACATTTCCATCATATTCATCACCGTTTGTTTTAACCATCTTTGCATTAACATAATCCTAATGATCATCATCAACATCATCACATTAACATAATCCTAATCATCCGCATCATCATAATCATCAATTCATCACCATCAACCTAATCAAAATTATCACCATAATTATCTATTTCGTAAACAAAATTATCATAATCATCATTGCAGTAAACTAATATCATCATAATCCTCGCCATTGTCATCAACATAATCACCATTACATCAAACTAAACATCACTACATCAACATAATCATCATTACATCAACATAACCACATTTCATCAACATAACCACCACTACATCAACATCATCACCACTACATTAACATAACCACCATTACATCAACATAATTGTCATAATCATCATCGCAATAAACCACGATCAGCATCGTTACATCATCTTCATCACCATCACCATGGTATCAACAAAGCATTATACTCATCATCATACTCATCAATGTGTCTGTAAAATCATCATAATCATCACCATACACTGCTAATGCTTGCATCTTCATCATTTAAATAGTTATAAGCGTTATTATATATTACTAATAATACCATCAATTCCATTAATTGTATATACTGTTGATATCACCCTTTCGTTTTGAATCAGTGACATCACCTATTCGAACCAGTGATATAGGTGATATCGCTGATTCGAATAGGTGATATCACTCATTTAAGTTTGAATCAGTGATATCACCTATTCGAATGAGTGATATCACTCATTCAAATAGGTGATATCACTGAATTGTATTAAAAAGCAATACGGCGTCTCATACATTACCCAGTCTGCAGACCCACCTTGCTATAAGCATTACCAGTACTGTTATTCTCCCAGCAGGTTGTCAAAATTCACTGGTCGAAATAAACACTTGTTATTGACCCTCAGTCTTGGAGTGAGTCAGTGGTCAGGATTGCCCAGCTATGTTTTATTACTGCTCACTGATAAGCATTCACCAACATTATGAGATAATATGGTAATGGAACCAGAGTCTGAGAAGTATAGTTAACTTACAAGATGTTATGAAGCATTCATTCATTCATACTTCTTGTCACAATATGATGTATACACATACAAATGTGGCTTGGTAATTGTTAAAGTTGGAGTGTAGTCTTTTAGTCAGCTTTGAAGTCAAATATTGGAATGAGTTTTTGGAGTCAGTTTTTGTGAAAAATGCAATGACAGCTAAAACCAAAAGGAAGTCAATTATATATATAAAAAAAATATCAATTCAAATTTTATGTCTAACGAGTTAGAAATTGTTGAATTATCATTACTTTTGTGTTGAATATATAGGGGAAATCTCATTTATAACGCGTTAGAAATCGTGAGTAACGCGTTAGATATTTAGGGGTAACGCTTTACTTTTTCTAACGCGTTACTTTTGTGACTTATGACATGAACCGCCACTCATAAAAAACATCATTATGTGTTCAACAACGAAAATTGTAATCGAATATAATATGCGGCTTATATATAGTAGGGTGACTATGGCCATAATCGATGATTATGTTAAGGGGTAGATGGTAACAAATATAGAACAATATACAATTATGGACTTTTCAGCTGTTATACATGATGTGATATGCACCAAAAAAATCATTATTGACCGAGGCGATAGCCGAGGTCAATAATGATTTTTTGGTACATATCAACATCATGTATATCAGCTGAAAAGTCCATAACTGTTTTATTATATAACCCTCAATTTACAATTATATAAAACAGGTCAATATCAAAAAAACAATTATATAAAACAGGTCAATATCAAAAAAACAGGTCAATATCAAAAAAACAGGTCAATATCGCTAGATATTTTTTCTAAAAAATTACTTTTTAGCCAATGAAAACGCGTCTATTTATAGGTTATATAATAAAACATGTTATTTATCAAAATGTTCGTCTTGGTCTAACGGCATAAATTGGCGAACCGAGTAAACCAATATGGCATCCAAGGTCAATATGGCATCCAAGAACAAAACATGTTATTTATCAAAATGTTCGTCTTGGTCTAACGGCAAAAATTGGCGAACCGAGTAAACCAATATGGCATCCAAGGTCGCCATTTTTGTAAAGATTCGTATGGAGCTTATAGGAAGATAGAATAGTGAGTATATTCTTACGTGGTTTTAGCAATTTAATACTTTTAAGCTTTTAGAAATAACTATTGATAAAGCTGCTAAATACAGAAAGCTGTTTTGGAACATAGATTAACAGCTTAGACTTGCTAAAGCTACACAGACTAGTTTTTGGCAAAATATTTGACAAGCAAAAAAACAACACAAACTTATTCAAGCTCATTTGAAGTCAATTCCACCAAACCATACAACATTGTTATGAAAAGCAATTTTCTGAACGCTAACCATTTTGCCCTCAAATTATTGGGATGGGATGGGGTGGGGGTGGGGTGGGGATGACAAAGCATATTCTGCCCCCGCGCCACTCTCTGAAAATCTCTGTTTTGTGGTGCTCCACCCACCCCTCTCCTCACCCCCACCCCGACCAACCCACGGCCTCCTATGCCTATGGCATTATAATTACTAGCTCAAAGATAAAAATAATTGTTTAATTAAAAATGTTGCGATAAAAGTTCTTCGTACTTTTTGTTAGGCTATTTTCATCACGTTTTCAGTATAGCCCACAGGTACACCTATTAAGATTTGCGATAGTTTTGTTTATAAAAATCAATGTCAATTACAGTTATGATGCCTAAAGTGGTCAATACCAAATTACCAATACACGTTTAATTTAATTACATGTTTATCATAATATAATTAACAATGGACAGTTTAATTGCGTTTATTTCAAAATGCGTCTGTATGACAAAAGTTGAGCCTTAAGGTTAAAAACAAGCGTCGCGCCGTAGAGCGATTTGATTGGTTCTCCCAATAATCATACCTGACAGATCAAAACCGTCAATATTCGTTTAAATATTAACTTGTTTCGTGAATTTCAGTTAGTAATATCGAGTATCCTTAGTGGACAAGTCGGACAACGGTTGGATTTCTATTGAAAATATTGAAAGGTATTTCGTTTAGTCTTTCTACTATGTAGTGTAGCTTGCGTGTGTGTTTTTTTTTACTTTTTCTTTTTTTTTATAACCATAGCTTTTGTAATAAACGCGATTAACTAATGGAACTAGATTGCCAAGAATACTAGATTGCCAAGCATAGTGTGTCCTAAATTAAGTCATTAAAAGTGGTTTCTTAATGTTGATGGTATAACGGGCACACGCTGGTTTGTGGGCGTGCGTAAACTTGCCCTTTGTCCATATTAGACATCACTAAGTATAACATTAATTTCTGAATGCAGATACTTGTATATATTTTTTTTGGATATATAGTAATTGACTGACTCTTTATCAACAGAATTAAAATCACAAAATCTGACCCATGCTATTTAGTTTTGATCTAAAATTTACAAATGACTGATAGCATATATACACATATAAATAAAATAAACGCGTTTTTGTAATAAAAAAAACAGTTCCCGTCTGTTTTACAATGCTACTCAGAAAACAACAACATATGTTGTGTTGTGTTGTATTGATAACATCTATAGCATGTTGATCAGTGAAGACATATTACAACGATGAACAAAAACTGTACCGTATCGTACTGAACGCATATACATGTTTTCACGTGGTTAAAATTTGTGTGCGTACTTATACATGTACAAACTGGTTTGTTTTCTCAGTTTCTCAGTTTGGAGCAAGTGTGATACCGTTACCTTATATTATGTAGAAAATTATTATATTTTTCGAAACATTTGTGTTTCTTTTAACAATGGGCGTAGCTTGAAATGAAATGAAATCGGGTTTAACGTCAGCCTCAAAGGGATAAAGTGTCCCATCAGACATGCAACAACATCAGAAAACTTACATTGTACGTCCATCTCTCAGCACCAAAAGAAGAAAATATACAGCTTTATCGGTTTTGAACAAGTTCAATTTGTTGTTTGAACGTAACGTTGCCTTAAAATAACGTAATCGTTGTTTTAGATTTTTTCCGACGTTGTAAATCTTTTTAAATGACGTTCTAACGTTTGAAGGAGATGACGTCAGGGGTTTATTATATATAGCTTTTTTGAAAACTCCTCAATAGCCAATCAGCATTGAGTATTTTCATAAACCATGTTAGATTATAAAACAATATGACGTGGCGTATTTAAATTAATATCTAAGTTTAACATGTCACCCGTGCACGATGCACGTGATGAAAAAACTCGCACTAAATGTTCAAATTTAAGTTCCTTTCAGGTTTGAAATAAATCCGTTTCACATTCGCAATTGTTGACATTTAATAAAAAAAATATGTATATACTAGTTATGATATAAGTGAGTGAAGAAAATGCTTTTTTTTTTTTTTTGTACAACTTTGTCATCAAGCAAGAACATACGTTATTAAAATACATACGAAAACAATAACATGTTATACAAAAAAACACACACTATTGTTTCTAGTTTTATATTATATTAGTTTAGTTCACAACGTCTTCGATTCTTACAGATGGTAGGTGGTATACAGTACTGGTTTTAGCCAGGAAAGAAATGGTTTGGTCTGCCTCTACCACAAAATTCGTCATATATAGCCTAACACGTGTTCTAAAAATGACGTAGAACACTATTCAAACACACAAGCAAACAACGTATTCCGCCTTTAAGTTAACAATTGCATTGGCGATTTTGGCATTAGTTATAAAGGTTAATTTTCAGCGTCACAACCATTTTGAACGTCTATGTATATAGTTTGGACATCCCATATATATATACACATCTAATGGGAATGTCCTACTTTTTCACCCGCAATGTAATAATCAATATTTCAATATTTCTCCTGATCCGTGTGTTGACAACCGCAAAACATAAACACAGTAACTACCTGGCATAGTTAAGCGCTATCGGTTTTGCTTTATAATCCAAAATACAAACTAAAAAAAAGATTAACATATAGGAATTGGAGCGTGCCTATATCCGATTTCAAGTCACACAAATTCAAAACATTTTAAATATACTGAACAAAAAAAATAGCACGACATTTTTCAAGGGCATAGATTAAACATATGAACATATTAGAGATGTGATTTTTTACAAAAAAAATATAATAATAAAAAATAATATTATTTTCTAAACGATGTACCAGAATATCCGTCTATAATATATTTGATTTTAGAATGTTCTTTATTTAGATACATACGTAAAATTCACAAAAAACAGGTATTTCTGGACAAGACCAAGTATGTTTAAGCTAAAACAGCTATTTAGTAGCGAAAATGAAAATGTCATCAGAAATTTAAGTATGTATATCTTCACTGAAATGTTTCGAAGTAAAGAAACAGATTATTTGACCATATATTGAAAATCTTCTTAATCCATATTTGACATCCAATTAATGTAACTTTGTCTTGTATTTGATCATCATATATGCATGTTATTTAAGTCGTATATTGTAAATGTGTAGGTAATTACATTTTCAACTTTAAAGTGTTATAACTACAGTTGTTTTTATATTAAACTTATTTTGAATGGTGCCATTAGTTTGCAAATATAGCTAACATAAATACTGTTTACAGCCGTTAATTACCCAGGTGGCGGTGCCGTACCGATGCAGTGAGGGCGTTAGGTATGGCCTGACCAATCACCAATCCTGCTGCATTTGGAATTGTTACTTTAATTATGTTCGAAATGTTTTGAAATACTTTGTAACATCACAATATTATCACTTTCTCCGTAATATGTATTAATTAGGAATACACATAATATAATATTACGTTTATAACAGAATAATGTTCATGTAAATACTTAGAACCGTAACTATGTGTATTGCTATGTAATGTGTTCTATGTATATATGCATTTGTAGTTTCCCACGGGCTTATGGCCTATCGATTTAGGAATAAAATATACTTCTTCTTCTATATTTAAAACAACTTAGTGCATTACACAAACTTTTTGCTTTGAATAGACATGCCTATAATAAAACACCGACTGCACAACCAGGTAAACCTGTTCCACAATTCAAGCTGAATATTTTGTCATTAAATGTTTGTGGTTTAATGTCTAAGCTAAAATGTCCAGATTTTATTTCCTTTATAAATAAATATGACATTATTGGAATACAAGAAAGCAAAACTGATGATATCGATGTAGTGGATATTTCAGGTTATTGCGTTTATTATAATAATAGAAAACGGATTTCAAGGCGCCGGTCTGGTGGTATTGTTTTACTTATTAAAGAACAATTGCTACCAATGATCAAAGTAGATCAATCAAATTCTAGTAAGCTTGTTTTATGGTTCACGATTTCCAAAGACTTAATATTAACAGATGAAAACCTTAAATGTGGCGTAGTTTATATACCACCTTATGGTTCAAAATACGTGGCCGATGACCCATACCTTGAAATCCAAAATGAATTATTCAGAACAGAACAGAACAGAACATATTCTTTATTCACTTAAACTTTACAGTTTTTCGTGATACACAAAAGCATATACATACATTCAATCTACACGTGAATAGTTAATTTGTATGACAATACATTAAACAATAAATTGAATCAAATAAATACAAATTCAGAGGTATAATTAATATTGGATGCACTCCTATTAGCAATTTCAGTCTTAGTGGAACTGACACTAATCACAATATACAGTAGGGAATATCCCTCCGCCCAGAAAATCAAATTTTCTTAGTAAATAAGTTAGGTCGCTATTAAATATTATTATTGTTTAAACGATTTATACGAAGCAAAAATGCTTTATTGATAAATTTGCTTAGCAGAAGTATTTCTGATTTGTTATTACTTTGAAGGAGAAGCGTAAATTTATACATACTAGGTCTATGTCTATAGAAACGCTTTAAATACACTGTTCTTAAATCTGAATACAAGGGACATATAAACACAAAATGATACTCGTCTTCTACTTCATTTGTAACACAAAGCTGACATACACGATTATTTCTTTCAATTCTTTCTCTGCCGAATCGACCAGAATGAATGCGTAAATGATGTGCCGATAAGCGTAACTTTGATAGAGATGTTCGTAAGCTCCTAGAGATAATAATATCCAAGTAAGATTCAAATGCTAAGTTTTCTTTAACTACCTTATACAACATAAGTACCTGATTCGAATCAACTCTGGCTCTAAATTCTTGTAAAAATTCATCCAGTAGTCTTTGTTTAAAAATACATAAAAATGCATTGATATTTTCTACATTTTGGTCCTTCCAAACATACATAAAACCATATTTCTCTAGCAACATTTTAACCTTAAGAAACCAGTTTGTATATCCCTTTTCTACGTCTTGTAACGAAGACTCTCTAATGTATTTTATAATGATATTTTCACTATTGCATATTTTTAACCAGAACTTGATAATACGTACATATCTATTTATATAAAGTTGAAATCTTCCCAGTTCCCCATAAACAGCTCAATTGCTTGTGGATAGTCTAACTCCCAATACTTGTTTACAGAACCTTAAATGTAAATTTTCCAATGGTTTAGACTTTGAGAAGCCCCAAACTTCGCTCCCGTAATTTATAGTTGATGAAACAAATGCATCAAATAATTGTAAAGCTAGTTTCGGTTTAGTCTCATGTATTTTCAACTTGGCAGTAAGCGCATTCATTGCCTTTAGACCTTTACCATATAATGTATTTGTATTTAGATTAAACGTACCAGTATAGTTAAATGTTACCCCCAAATAGTTAAAATCGTTTACTGCTTCAATAACCTCGCCTCCATATTTCCATTGTTCATTTCTTTTAATTATACGCCGTTTGCGAAATACAACGATTTTCGTTTTAGCCACATTAACTTCTAAGTTCCATTTTTTACAATATTCTTCTAGCCTATCCAATGATGCTTGTAAATCTTCGGGCGTTAGACCTATCAAAACCATATCGTCTGCAAAAAGTAGCACTATAATACAAATATCCCTAAAATTAATTCCACAATCTTGTCTGTTTTGAATAAAAAGTTCCAGGTCTTCTACAAATAGTGAAAATAAAATTGGAGAATTTATCTCCCCTTGTCTTAAGCCCACGGCTATATCAAAGACATCAGAGAAATTATTGCACATTTTCACACATGATTTGACTGATTTATACATGTTTCTTATTATTCTTAGAAGTTTGCCATTTAAACCCATATTATACAATTTGAACCATAACGCATGTCTATATATAGAATCGAAACAACGTTTCAAGTCAACGAATGCACAATATAACCTATTATTTTCATTTAACACCTTTTCAATTAGTGCCTGTAATATAAAAATAGCGTCCGTTGTTGAACATCCTTTTTTAAAACCAAACTGCGAGTCAGATATAACATTATTCTCATTACACCATTTAGATATACGTTGGTTTAAAATACAATTAAACAATTTTCCAAAATTACTCAATAACGTTATTCCTCTGTAATTATTAACATCACTTTTATCACCAGTTTTAAATATCGGTATAATAAAACCTTTTGTCCATGCCTCAGGAAATATTCCTGCATCTAGAATCCTGTTAAAAATATCAGTAATATGACCAGACAATATATCACTAGCCTCGATGAAGTACTCATTTAAAAGCTCATCTTCGCCGCATGATTTTCTACGCTTTAACAATGTAATACATTTGCATACCTCTTCGTGAGATATTCGTTTATCTAATTCTTCAAAAACTGGATCGAAATCTTCAAAATCGTGAGTCTCATTAAAATGTTCTGAATCTGTATGCGTGGAATGTATAACTTCGGCAAACATGTCTTCGAAATAACTTTTAAAATCATTTAAAGGTACCTTTATATTGTGTGTTCCCTTTTTGCAATTAAAATAGCGCCAAAAATCACGCGGTTTACATTTCTTTAAGTTTTCAAATTCTTTAGTCAGTTTAAATTTATAGCTTCTGGACTTGTTTTTAACTAACGTTTTATATAAACGTTTTAATCTGTGCAACTCTATCCTATCTTCATTTGTTTTAGTTCTATTGTATTTAAACATCGCAACTTTATAGACTCTCTTTGCTTCCTTACAATCTTCATCAAACCACTTATACGAGTCATTTACATGTGTGAATTCAAATTGAGGTCGTTTAACGTAACTTTTGTCAAACAATGGGTCTGCCACCTCCTTAAGTATAGAACTGAATCCAGTTATCAAAGTATTTATACTATTTGCATCATTCCTGTTATTTTCAAACAAAAGATTGTTAAAATTCGGCAATTTCGAAATTAACAAAGAACGATAGGATTCCTTTTCTGCTTCATTCCATTGAACCTTTTTAATATATTCGTCATGAATATAGCAATCTGCTTTATTGTAGCATGGAATAGCAAAATTTAAAGATGCGTGGTCACTAAATTCATTGAAACAACCAATGGAAAAGTTGTTTACCTTGTCAAAGTTATTAGCATTCAATAATAAATAATCAATTACAGTAGCACCTTGACTATTTTGATATGTAAATGAACCGATACCACTGTCTTCCGCTAATCTCCCATTTACAATTCTTAATGAGGTAGCTTTACACAAGTCTAATAGTCTGTTACCTTGCGAATTATTGCCGAATTATTCAGATACTGTGGTGAGTCAAACAATATTATTTTACTTGGAGATTTTAACTCTAGAACAAGCTGTTTAAATGATTTTGTACAAATAGATGAGCACATTACCGATTTATATGGTCTCCAGGAACTCCACAATGAAGGAGAAGCAATATTAGATTTGTTTAAAACGTTTAAAATCCCAACTGAGAGAAATAGTGTGGACAAACGGCCAAACGCCTACGGCTATAAATTGTTGGACTTCTGTAAAAATAATAATTTATTTATTTTAAATGGTAGAATAGGCTCAGATATGCAGAGCCCAAAATTTACATGCAAAGATAAAAGTACCGTTGATTATTTCCTGTCATCAGCCAATAATTTCGAAGTTATAGATAGCCTTGAAGTTCTTGATTTTTCCAGCTTATTTTCCGATGTGCATTGTCCCGTTTTACTGACAATTAATACGGATTATGAACAAAATGTAGCTCAAACACAATGCCTGAGTAGCGCTACACAAAAGGTCAAGTTATGGGACGTAGATAAAGCTGATATATTCGTTGATAATTTTGACATATTACGAGCTTGCGAAATTGAAACCAAGTTAGATTTACTCACAGGAAAAGAAAATGTTACAATATGTGATATAAATGAAGTTGTTGAAAACGTAACCACTCTCTTTGAATCCAGCGCAAAACAGTCATTTGGAGTTTGTAAAACTAAAAGTGTTAATATCAAAGTTAAACCGTGGTTTAATAAGGAATGTACACGAGCAAGAAATGTGTATCACACTACTCGACGATTATACAATAAATATAAGAGAACATATTATAAACATATTTTAAAAATTGTAAGTAAAAAATATAAATTTACATTAGCCTTAAACCACAAAAAATATAAATCCGAAAGAATAAATAAACTTAGAAGTTTAAAAAGCATAAACCCCAGGGAATACTGGAAAATCATAAATGGTAATAAGAAGAACGAAAATGTTAAGGCATCCCTTGACAATTTTTACAAATATTTTAAAAATATTAACACAAGAGAACATTCAAAAAGTCATGCGGAGCTCCATGTGGAAAGTAACGAAATTAACGACGAAATTAATCAACCAATCAATGAGGAAGAAATCAAAAAAGCAGTAAGACTATTAAAAAACAATACATCTCCCGGAACCGATAACGTAATAAATGAACATATAAAGTCGACAATTAATACTATGTTACCAATTTATACTAAACGTTTTAATCTTATTTTTGATAATGGGATCGTTCCTGAAAACTGGACTTTAGGAATTATTAAGCCTATCTTTAAAAACAAGGGAGATGCAACTCTACCTGAAAACTATCGTCCCATTACACTTCTAAGCTGTTTTGGTTAACTGTTTACGTGTATACTCAATAACAGACTTAACCAGTATGCCGAAATTTGTCAACTTCTAAGATCTACACAAGCAGGATTTAGAAAAAAACACTCGACTATAGATAATCTATTTATTATTAATTGCTTGCTAGACATAGTTAAAAATAGTAAGAAAAAACTGTTTTGTTGCTTTGTAGATTTCAAACAAGCGTTTGATAACGTATGGAGAGATGGTCTTTGGTACAAATTGCTGCAAAGTGGCATAAATGGAAAATGCTTTACTATAATTCACAGTTTATATAATGACATTAAATCGCAAGTCAAAACAAACGAGGGTTCTACAAACTTCTTCGGTTGTAATAACGGTGTAAGGCAAGGTGAAAACCTTTCACCCTTTTTATTTTCAATTTTTCTCAACGATCTTGAATCTTACTTAGATAGGGATATAAATGGTGTGGCGTGCAATGTAAATGTGGATGATATTCATGCCTATCTAAAGTTATTTGTACTTTTGTATGCTGACGACATCGTACTATTTAGTGATGATGAACATGATTTACAAAATGCATTAAACAGCTTTGAAAAATATTGCACCGAATGGAAACTAAATGTTAATACATCGAAAACAAAAATAATGATTTTTAGCAAAGGCAGACTTAAGCAAAATCTTAAATTTACATTAAATAATGAAATTGTTGAAATAGTTAATGAATACAAGTATCTTGGCATACAGCTCGGTCGCAGTGGTTCCTATTTAATTGCGAAAAAACATATAGCTGAACAAGGAAATAAGGCATTATTTGCCCTTTTAAAAAAGATACGCTGTTTAGACCTCCCATTTGATATGCAAATTGACCTTTTTAATAAAACAATAAAGCCGGTACTATTATATGGTTCCATAAGCCCGTCGGTAACATCGACATAATTGAGCGAATTCAACTGAAATTTTACAAATATATATTTAATCTTAAAAATGCAACTCCGTCCGATATGATATATGGAGAATTGGGAATACTGCCTCTATCTATCGATATTAAAACACGAATCATCTCATTCTGGTCTAAACTCATTGCTAATGAAATGGATAATAAACTTTCCTCCCTATTATATTCTGTTGTGCACGCATTACATGAAAATAAAATGATAAAGTCAGAGTGGATAAACAATGTTAAAAACGAAATATGTTCTCTAGGTTTCTCTGGAATATGGTATTCACAGAGCTTTAGTAATGCCAAATGGCTGGTAAAATCATCAAACCAAAAATTGAAGGATATATTTATACAAAAATGGTCATCGACTGTTAATATCTCATCATCGAGTACTATTTATAGAATGTTTAAAAACACATTTGAACAAAGCCCATATATCACATTATTGCCTCCCTTACTTTGTAAACGATTTTTTATGTTCCGCACACGAAACCATAGGCTTCCAATAGAAACTGGAAGATGGCAAAGTATACCTTTAAATGAAAGACGGTGTATGTATTGCGAACATGACGTCGGTGACGAATTCCATTATTTATTAGTTTGTAACTAATTCAAGGAACAAAGAACCAAATATATAAAACCGTACTATTTTAGACAGCCAAATGCTATAAAATTTGAAAACTTAATGACTGTTAAACAGCCGATTATACTCAAGAAACTGTGTATTTTTATCGATATCATAATGAAAAACTTTAATTAGTATGCAAATTCAAACTGAATGTGATATATAGTGAATTGTTTAGACAAAAGATGTATTATGTAGAAGAAATATTGTTATAAGTTTAAAATATAAATATGTTCGCTTTAAAGTGTAAATATCCCCTTTTCATTTCTTTTTCTATTTCGGTTTTCTCAGAAAAAGTAATGAAACAAAGGACATATATCACTTGTTTACTATTTATATGCTTATCCATCTAACATGTTCCTACCGTTTCGCTTTCGTACGATCAGGTTCTTTGTTAAATGAATAGTAGTTTCACAATCGAGATATAATACTGTAAATATGTTTACACCAAACCCAGACTAGGGCAAATATAGGACAAAGAAAGAGAATTACTCACCACAGTGCTAAACGAAATGCTACATTTATGTCCACAAGTGAAAGTGATTACACATGACTGATAGAATAAAGCGGCTACCGTATAAACTGCAATACGCTCGAACATCACGTGCATCATGTGTTTTCTTTGTTTATTGACATACTGCAATCTTGTAAAGATACTGAGATATAAGATCGTCTGTGAATTATTATCTTTCTTTGTCCATACTTTAGAGTCAATATTGAATCTTGAATCTTGATGAACATATACATTTCTTTTTAGTTTAAGATAAAAATACAAAACACAAAACTTAATATAGTATCCATATAGTATCCACCAATAGTGTATATAATTAAAACTGCATTAAATTTTATAGAACAGAACAGAACAGAACAGATATTTTATTAAGATTTGTACATAGTACATCATCATACAAACATTACATACAAATACATTAAACATATAGTCACGTAATAGATATAAAAGATTTTCTTTTACAAACAAATGTTGAATTATATTACTTTAGTTCACATTTGTAATACAATATTCCTTAAAGATTATGAAATTTAATAGAATGAGAATGAACAACATGCTTAAACATTTAAAATTGATTTTCTTATTTCTAAGGCTTCCTTGGTATATTTTGAAATTTTATATAATACAGTTTTATTATGAGAGCTAATCAAATCTAAAAACTTGAACATTGATGGTCTTTGGTAATAATACTTTTTCAAATACTGCTTACGCAAATCTACAAAACATGGACATATACATATAAAGTGAAACTCATCTTCTATATCGCCTGAATTACAACAAAGGCAATATCTTTCATTTTTTGGTATTCTATTTCTATCATAACGCCCAGTTTGAATTCTAAGAGGATGAACAGAAAGTCTTAGTCTAGTATAAAACAATCTCAAATTACAAGGTAATATATCAAGATAGTTTTCATAGTCAAATTGCATTTTTACTAAGCTATAGTTTTCAAGAACTGTACTATTTTCTATAGAACTAAACCATTCCTGAATAAAATTATCAATAACTTTTTGCTTAAAAATATTTGGAAATACTTTGGGGTTTACAAAATGATTGTTCTCAAATATATCGGTAAATCCGTAATTATTTAACATGGTTTTAACGTTTGATACCCAGTTCTTACATCCTTTATTACAATCATTTAGCCCTTGTTCGTATACTTTTTTTATTATTATATTATCAGTATTAATAATTTTACACCAATAACTTATTATCCTTGCATATCGTGATATATATAAGGGATATCTACCCAGCTCTCCGTAAACACCCACAGTACATGTATTCATTTTAACATTCAATAAACGTTTACAGAATTTTAAATGTATTCGCTCTATAACTTTCGACCTTGTATACCCCCAGATTTCGCTTGCATAATTTAAAATAGAACCAACGAACGCATCAAACAACTGACATAGTAGTTTTGGCTTTAAACGAATTTTTTTACAGTTAAATAATAGAGTGTTTAATGCCTTAAGCGCCTTGCCGACTAAGTGTTCTTGGTTTAAGTTGAAATTACCAGTATAATTAAAAATATTTCCAAGATAGTTAAAATCATTAACAACTTCTATAATTTGATCGTTATAAGTCCATGATTCATTAGGCAACAATCCACCACGTTTTCTAAACACCATTATTTTAGTTTTCGCAATATTTACGCTTAAGCCCCATTTATTACAATATGTATGCAATCGATTAAGATTATCTTGTAATTCAGCAGGAGATTTGCCCAAAATAGCCATATCATCAGCAAAAAGTAAGATTATTAGTACTATGTCATCTATATTTAAACCTGTCTCAACATTACTTTGCAAATAAAGTTCAAGATCTTCCACAAACTATAAATGTGTATGGTATTGGTATGACGGTGAAAGGAACATCAAAACGTATCTTTTTGTTTTGTTTTTATAGAATACATTGATATGTATAAATAAACACAATATCTCCCTCCCACCTAATCACATATTAGATATAGACAATATATTATGTTGACTGTCTAGAGTTTGTGCAGAGTCAACTTAGAGACTCTTTTTTTTCTTACCTTGCTACTTTTTACATTGAATTGTGTTTAAATTGCCATTCCGCCATAATGACATTATTATCATGCATTGACTATGTAGATTCCATTGCTGTTTGCTTAATATGTAAACCTTGGTGAAGAATAAAAGATTTGTTAAAGATTTGAATAAATTTAACATTTGACATTGACAAGAACTGACCATTCTGCCATTGTTTAAAAACCGCTGAAATGTGTTCACATACGATTGTTATTCTCAAACAAAAACATTACAAATTTCGTAATTTTAAAATTACCTCCCTTTTCATTGAAACGAGAGACGATATTTGATAACCAATAAACATATGCTCCCATCATATTTGCTTATTTTTATCAGCGACTTTGTTTAAAAATGACTTTGTAGCATTATAATTGGTCATATCTATGTCACGTTATCACTGAGCCCGAACATACACGGCTTTGTATCTCGACTGTGAAAATGAAATGCATTTTATGTGCTAAATTTATTTGCCCGGTATATTTAGCGAATTCGACCGATATACCTTCGCACGGCATTAGCTTCTCGATACATCCAGTATCATTTTAATAAATCAAATAAAAGGCAATAAAATCGGAGTTTTCAATTTTTCTTCGTATTTCTTTATATTAGTGGTACAATAAATTTAAACGTGAATAAGACACGTGATAAAAACTTTTTGCCTTGAACTCTTCAAATCATTATAAATAATGCATGTAATCTGAGGAAAAAAACAATCTCATTAAAATCAGACCCTTTATCAGAACAGAACAGAACATAATTATATTCAACTTGTACATAGTACCTCGTTGGTCAACAGGATTTTAAGTGAACATTATAATACAATTATTATACAATATTTTGTACAATTTATGAATAGCAAATAAACAATATTGAAACACAAATAACAAGAAACAGCATCCTTTATAATATGTTGAAAAATGATAATACAATACATATACCTTATAGGATAGAGTGAACTTAAACTGGAATGCTTAATAAAATAGTTCTTTGGTCAAATGCTCTTTTGATGTATTTAGTCAAATTTAGTAGTTCTTTTTTTATTTTCAGATTTCATTAATTCACAGAATTTTATAAAACTCGGATGTTTATAATATTTTTTCAATAAGAAACTGCTTCTTTTAACATGAAAATCAGGGCAAATTGTATTGAAATGTTATTCATCTTCTACGTTTTCACAAAACGTACAGTATCTTTCATTTCTTTCAGGTCTATTTCATCCATATCTACCTTGCTCAATTCTTAGAGAATGAGAGGAAAGCCTTAGCCTCGAAATAAAAAACTTAAGTTACTTGGTACAATATCAAGATATTTTTCAAATGCAAACTCATGTTTAAAGTATTTATACGATAATAGTGCATCACTAGTATCACCATTTTCTTGCCATTTTTGAATAAAACAATAATTCTTCTTTTAAACATTAAACTTTTTTTTTGATTAACGCTATGTGGGTTTAACCACACATCACCAAAGGCATGTTCTTCGAATAGAGTCTTTACATTAACATCTGAGGTATTACAATCTTGCAATAATGTATTATAAATATTGGAAAGGATTATCACTATTTTCTTGCCATTTTTGAATAAAACAATTTGTATCGATTTCGTATAACCCCAATAAACACATGTAATTCATCACGCTACGATACTCTACACTAACTAACAGCAAACCGCATTTTTCATAAATGGGAAGAATGCGTACGCAGTTGTAAAAAATGCGCTCTTCCGTGACCCAGTGAAAATTATACCAGAACTTATAAATACCTCAGAATTGGTACATCTTCGGATAAAATACATGTGTTGCAACAGTTCGTGTTGATTAGCTCGTGAGTCTAAAGTCACGGTAGTAGAACTCGTGCTGTAGTGGTATACTAGACCTTAACTACTACATAAAAGCTAGAATCCAGCATGTGTGACAGGTTCGCCTGCTAACTTGACTGTCTCTAAATACGGCAGATGGCAATGGTTTGAAACCCATGCTGGTGACTGTAGCGTAACTCGACAATCAAAAGGACTTTTGTTGCAATGGTGCAAAGCTGGTTATTATTTCCAGTTGATCAATATATTTTTCTGTCCAAATCTAAATAAACTAATTGGTTAATTTCGAATTCTTGTACACTGCACCTTATGTGTATGTTTCTACTGCTATGGTTATTTTCGCGATTGTCAGACTTCTTAATTAATATCTCGGTTTCTTACATCAGTTCATTGCAAGCCATTGGTATCTTCCCATTTGAAAGTAATAGGAGCAGAATGACCATAGAAAGTCTCCCGGACCAATCATCATGGTTATTGTGTCGGTTAGGTTCGAACTCGCCCAAGAAACTTAACAAATGAGCGAACAATCAACGAACAACCGAACAATGAAAACAAACGATCAAAGGAACAAACGAAAGAACGAAGTCTTTAAGAGGTTACATCACTTAATGTATTCAGTAGAAACTAGCCGTTTTACGGAATCATTCTTCAAACGAACGAACGAACGAAATATTTAATGTCATTACACTTAATGTATACTGAAGAAACTAGACGCTTTTCTTACATTCAATGAGTTCGGGAGATGAATTGTCCTAAACATTATACGTGTTAGTTTTAAACTATTTCCTTTAATATTTAAACAAAGATTAATAGATAATTTCATGCAACAATGGAGATCTGATATAGAAGGCAGTAGAGTTTTAACGCTATATAAGGTGGTGAAAGAGAATTTTGATTTTGAAACATATCTAGAAACATTATGCTCCAAACAATTAAGAAGTTGTATAACAAGAATAAGATTATCCGCTCATTGTTTAAGAATAGAAACAGGGAGATACTCAAGAGGTAGAACAGAGAGAAACGAAAGAGTGTGCGAAATTTGTAACACAAACGCTATTGAAGACGAGTACCATTTTATTTTGATCTGTACTACTTACTCTAACATTAGAAACAAATATATTCCTAAATACTACACAACTAGACCAAGCATGTTTAAATTTGTAGAATTGTTGCAGTCATTAAACAAAAAGATTATTCTTAGTATAAGTAAATTCATTTCAGATGCACTTGTATTAAGGCTATCTACATCCATTTTAACAGACTAAAAAAACACTAAAAACACTAGATATCTTATTTTAGAACATCCTCGTTTATCATTGACATACCATAATATATGTATGTTTTTGATTGTTTAAATATGTATGAAACAAAACAAAAACTTAGTGATTATTTTGTTGTATTTGCAATGTTAATATCTGTCACGTGTGTGTATATTATAATTATCATATATTTGTAATGATGAAAAACTGTAATAGTTTAAGTCAATAAAAGTATCTATCTATCTATCTATAATAGCTGTGAAATATGCGTTTCATTATGACGCACTTTCGGAAATTTCACATTTGCGATTTGTGAAGAATGCGTACGCAATTTTCACAAATCTGTGAAAAATGCAGTTTGTGACATGTGATGCGGAGAGTATCAAAGCGTAATTAGGATTTGACCGTAATGAGATTGAGAAAAAAACTAACTGTGCGCAGCGATAATGATATCTCAAAATCTACGAATTATTATCACGATTTTGTTGATATTCACGATCAATCATGACTCCGTTTCCAAATGTCCATTATCATACTCTTGTTTGTTTAAAAGCCGCGTGGTTTTATTTCAATATTGAAAACAAATATTGACTTGACATGTTAAGACTATACTTCCAAAAATGGAATGTTTTGTAAGAAATGCATTTCATAGTCTAAATAAAAATGCATGGTAACGCTGTCCGCAACAAACGAAATGTTTAAAGATTCAAGATTCTTTATTAAGTAACGTAAACATTACAATGTTTCTTGTTACGTAATACAATGAATAATATTATATACAACAGTCAGTCATGATAAGTTAAGTAAGTAAGTAAGTAAGTAAGTAAATAGTTTATTAAAGTGACATGTGCATATACAATTCAAAATCAAGCATAAATGAAATAACTGAAAATTAAGCACCCGGCCCAACGGACCTATAAGTCACTATCTATAAATAATAATATTAAGTAAATCACAAGATATAAATATCAATTGTTATATAAATTGAATAAATCAATAATAAATAGTTCAGTGGATATTAAATATGATTGAACATTTATAGCAATGACATTATACTTGATAATAAAAATATACTTGATAATACAATAAGTTATGTAACATAGACATAAAGACAATGAGCAAAACATGATTTATGCGAAAAAGATATACACACTTATGCGCGCAGGGATATTGTTGCCACTAATCCCTGCAACCACACAAATCACGTGACGATAGCTGAGGCCATGTGATTAATGGCGATACACTAGGTAATGCTTGGTACAGCAAACTCTTGCCGTAACCGACAGGCAATTGACAATAACATCGATCATCAACTTCGAGAAGATGTTGAAAACATTCAACCTGGTGTTGGCTTGGGTGTAATCTCTTTATTACATTAAATTTACGCACATCTTCTGTAATGTTCTCAGCACAAGACATGTTTGTTTAAAAGTAATGTAACTTAGTAACCGGTGTGCATGTTCGCTTAAATTGATTTTTTTTATATAAATAAATTATATTTGTACCCAGATACCGTTTTTCACACTATTTTCCTATATGATGAACAAAGCAAGTTGAAATATTGGCCTAAAAAATATTAAACCGAAAAATTAAACTTGATATGTGGTGGCAGTGATTACTGTAACAGAAGGCGAAGTAACCACTGCGGGAAGTTTGATATTGATATTGAACGTGAGGTTGTACTAGGTACATTGACAAAACTAGAACAATGCAATGCGTATGTATGTACATACGAGGGGCATCCCAGAAATATTGAGACTTTTGCTATAACATTTTTATTATCTATTCATTTAAAAAGATATTTGGCACCAATGCAGTTTCATATATTATCTTCTATTTCCGAAAGTGACAGTATTACTGATGGCACGAAACACAATTTTGTCGTCGCTATAGCAACCATATAATGCTGATGCGGGGAGGGTCTAAACGGTCTCTTGAGTTGCTTAAGAAATAGTGATATTACCAGTGAGTATAGACGTCAAATTTGGCGAGCTTTAGTGTGTGTGTGTTAGGCCACGTCACACGCACACGCTCAGTAAATTTTGACGTCATATCCGTTTCCGTTAGTAAACAGTCGGTAAACAATGAATAGCAGCAAACTTAAAGATCCGAAGAAAATGACGTCAACAGATCCGCATGAAAGTCGCGCAGTAATCAAATGTTGTTGTGAACTTGGGCAGACACCTACCCAAACATTGAAAATAATTAACCGATCGTCTATGAAGTCAACTGTATCTCGTGCACTCGTGGTCAGGTGGCACAAGCGTTTTAGCGAAGGACGTGCATCTTTACAAGATGATGAAAAGAGTTGAACGTGTTTGACGTCATTGTTGCAGTTCACGACGTCGTGACGTCGATATGACCGTCCCCGCTTCAGCATAGTACTCCTTCCACAGATGTGAATATTTTCAACATTATATGTACAATTATCATGATTCTTGATAATCTGGTGCACAAAAGATGAAACTATATTTCTTGGATTTTTTAATGTTGTATTCCCAACGACCTTTGAATAAGAGCAAAAGTCTCAATACTTTTGGGATGCCCCTCGTATATTCATATCGAAATATCATGAAGAATGAAGAACGTTAAAGCATATAGATGTGCAAAATATGGTGTAGTATTTTCTTTAAGTGAGATTTACAGTACATTTTCATGTCGATTAACTATGTTTTGTCGAATAATTGTCGCTTGATATACAAATTTTCAATGTTTTGAGATATCAGAAAAACTGACAGACTGCATTAGCTCAATAACTTGGTCTAACACTGTAACGTGATTTAATATTTGTTTTAAAGGGACTGAAGGCGACCTGGCTCATATTCATCAAACTTTTGAGCACACGAATCGGACTCGACTCAAATTCTCTTCTTTTTTTTTTAATTTCAAATAAAAACAATTTTACAAGCAAATTACTGTATTTCCTTACAGAAACGAGTAATTTTAAAGGTAATTTAACAGAAAATGTCTGAAAATCACAATTCCTACCCATACTTTTGTGTTGATAGGGTTTGCAAAAAAATGAGATTTTGAGTCTGAGTCTGATTCTTGTGCTCAAAAAATTTGATGAATTTAGGCCCTGAATTTTTTTATCGAGCATTCACATTTGCGTCTCTATTTATGAATCCAGTAGCATGTTGAGTTTAAAGCAGGTTGCGTATAATTAAATACAATTTCGAGTTTTCATTTTTTTCTTCCATTTCTACCTTAGGTTTACATATAGTATTGGTGCAAAATAATTAACAGTATACAGTTATCACATGTGTGTTTGGGGAACAGTCAAAACTGTTTTTCCGAGGTGGAGGTGATGGCAGTGTGAACTGTTTCCCGAGGCCGATAGGCCTCGGGAAACAGTTCACACTGACATCCCCCGACACCAAGGGAAAACAGTTTTGACTGTTCCCCAAACACACATGTGATAACTGTTTTATTACCTGATTAATGTTACTGTACGAAACAGTGAAAATGAAAATTTGTTTTATAATGGGAACCTATGGTGAAAAAAGCAACATGACGTCACGCAAACGAAATTCCAGCACGTGAGGGAAACAGTCGAAACTAAAGCCCGGTAACAGTTCGTTTTCACCGGGAACAATCTTTTCCTTAGTGAATTAGCAAGAAATGACGATATAGCATTTATATAGGAGATCAGGTAATAATTAGTAATATGCAAAAGCAATTCGCGTTATACTATTCTTGTAATTAATTTTTTTACAAATGCAAGTTACTTGAAAAACTAACGGGACGTCGCGAGCTTTTAAATAATCGAGATTGCCGTGTGTCTCTTTAATTAAAGGGAATGAAGACGGTCTGGAAGAGGTATAAGTGTCAATCTTAATATAAAAAAAACAACAACAGAATTATCGGTTTCAGATTCTTTCTTTATTTTGTATTTTATTTTTTTCATGCGGCGCAATCTGATTCGCTATAGAGGGGTTGCAGCGTATTCCATTTTAGTTGGGCGATGGTAAAGTCCATTTTTTAACACATACCTTTTCATAACTATTCTGTAACGATTTTTGGGGAAATGCCCGTTCCGCTGAACCCCTGGATTAGCGCTTTACTCGTCAGTCTTTCGGGTTCAACATAGCATCTGTTATAAAGGGACTTAAGGGGACCGAATTTCAATCACACATATTTCTATAAGTTTAAAGGATAAACGTTCATAAGAAGCTGCTATGTATAAATATGATACATTCTAATAAATAGCAACTTCATACGATTGTTTATCTCTGAAAGTCATGGGCATATTTGTGAATGACATTTTAGTACTTGAGCTCAAGTCTAAGAATAGTCTGAAGAATGGTTGGTGAATTCCAAGCCACAGAAGCATAATGAGTGTTAGTCCATATGCGAATACAAACATCATGATGTGCTTCAGTTCCGTATTTAGTGTGCATACGCAGTATTAAACAAGAAATATCTTTAAAAAAGATAGTCGGCGCGTTTGGGGAAGCACAATGTATAAGTGATAGATGGTCATGAATTGAAATAATTTTAATAGCGAAATGTAAGGTAGAGAGTAGTGCAATATAACGTTTTCTATCGGTTTCCGATAAAAGTTGACACGACAGTGCCAGTGTGGGGGAAATTGAACAAAACAAGTTAATCAATTGTTAAACTATTCAAAGGGCCATAACCCTGCAAAATGATGCCCACGAGGGCATGAATCGATATACTGGCAAAGTGTACTCTGTTAGATGATGCTACATGCAAAATATCAAAGCTCTAACCTTGTGGTTTCAAAAAAGAAGATTTTTAAATGTATTTCCTAATATTTCTATGTAAAACTTTTGACCCCGTTGAGGGGTTTATTCTGACCCCAGGGTCACCATTTGTACAAGGACCACTATATGATGCTACACGCAAAATATTAGAGCTGTAGCCCTTGTGGTTTCAGAGAAGAAGTATAATTACCAGTTACCATGTAAAATTAACGCAATTTGCAATTTCAGCATTTCTATTCCTTTCTTCATCTGTTCCGGTCACAACTGCGTAACAAATCACCTAACGATATACCATTTATCAACAACTACACTCTATAAACAAATCTACTAGTTTCCGTTGGCCTCGTCAGACAAATTTAGCCAATCGGCATTCAGTTTAATAAACACCGTAGGCTTTCATAATTTCTGTATTGCTTTCAACTCGAGTTTTGATAGGCTTACACAGACACACCTCCTGCGAGGCCAAAAGCCAGCTTAAACGGCTGGCGCCGGAAAAAAAAAGAAAACAGTATAAAAGTGACACGAGAGCCCAACCACCCTTCCGCGTCGCCTCAAGTTCATTTAAAGCGAGTACATCAGGGTTTTCTAGAAACATCTAAAAACAATAAATGTCATATGCTTACCCTACCGAGTGAGCTTTCTCCGCCGCGAAAGGTAATTCGAAACATCCATTTTGTTTTTGAAAGTATAAAACTACATATAAGGCGGTATAATTATGTCATTTCAATTCATTCATTTACTTGTATATATTGTAACATTATTAACTGTTAACTATAGGTGACTTATAGTCCCATTGGGTCGGGTGCTATTTATTTCCTTCTGTACTATGATTGTATTGTATATTATGCACATGTCACATACAATATTTGCTGACTTATTTTACTTACTTATACTTTTTTTTTTCATCATTTCAATATCTTGTTTTGCATCCTTGGCTTAAAGTAACACTCGGCGATCTTGATTTGTGTTACAACTCGCGGCGTCCCCATAGTTTTTCTACATATCTGGCTCATTTGCAATCATTTTTAATACTCATTTGAACAGAACAGAATAGAACAAAAATGTTATTCAACTTGTACAAGTAATATTACATCGTCATATACATATAATATGAATAAGGCACTGCCTCATAGCGAGCTCAAATCCAAAAGCCACCGGACTTCAAATGAAAACAAATCATGGATCAGACACCAACATGTATGATATTTACATGTGTTGAAAATGATGTAAAACACCATACAAACAAACAAACAAACAAACCTACACTGACCTTAACATTTAGACCCAACATTTGGTTATGTGCACACCCTAACAAGTAGTTCTGGTTCATGCCAGTATGCGGACTGGTAGGTTTAAAAAGATTTCGTTATGTCTGGATAGGGCAGTTGTTAGCAAACTCGCTTTTTATACGCCCGTAAGGACATGACGTCACGTTGTCCGTCTGTCTGTCCGTTAAATTTTACCTGACAAATTATTAAAGTAGATAAGGTCTACAACAATGAAACTGTGTAAACATCTTCAACATGATACATGAATACATCTGATAAAGGTTCAAAACTCTCTGGTTCAGTTTTTTTTTAAAATTATTACCCTTTGAAAACGTTTAACCTATATGTCCCGGCAGTGTTCTGTTTCCAATGCCACTAGATTGATGCAGCCAGGGTTTGCTTCATCGTCTCTGCATTGTGCATAAGAGGTTACGGATCTATTGTTCTGGGCGCTTGTTTCAGCCAAACGTTTTTTTGCAAAAGCTTGAGCAATTTAAATAATACGTAACTCAATTATATATTACTAGAACTGGTATTTTTAGTGGTAAATAAAAATACGTTAGTTTTGAAAATCGGTTGAGAAATAAGTATTCTACAGCCCAAATGAGTTTTTGATGGTGTTTTTCCCATGTAAATTGCTTGTTGATGGAACAGCAGAAAATTAAGAAATTTCATATAACTTCAGTTAGCCTTTATATTTTGCAATACATCTTTCAGGTTGTCTTAATTTACGAATATCCAACAATTTAAAACCATTTTCGGATAAAAATTCTAAAAATATATATTTTTTCAAATTGTTCATACAGCAGAATTTTGCATTGAAAAACAGCTTTCGTGCATAAACTTTTTATTTCTCAACCGATTTTGAAAAGTAAGGTATTTTTAAGTAAGGTATTTTTATTTACCACTAAAAATGTCTGTTTCACTGATAAACAACTTATTTATGTACGAATTGTAATTTGTCTGAAAAGTCCAAAAAAACTTTGGCTGAAACAAGCGCCCCAAACAATAGTCATTTGCGCCATACAGGGTGATACAAATTGTATAAGTTCTGCCGCTATTGTATTAATTATGTTATTGTTTTCAGCGATAATAAAAAAAGATTTTTTTCTTTTTCTTTTTTTTTTTTAGTATTTTACATTATGGTTACTTATTAAAGGGAGTAGATCAGGCTCTGGGGCTAATTTGTTTAAAAAACATAAAAACTTATGAAGTGACCAATTTAAACCGTGAAATAACGGTTCATAGATCACTGTAGGGATCCGTACACCGGATCTTGGTCAAGACCCCGTTCACTAGTACGGAGTTTTGGTCAGCCATGTTGTAGAAAACGTGCGGATAACAACAGCAAAGGTAGGTTAACCACGTTTTTCTCCTATTTTTGTTCATGTATATGAATAAACAGTATTGCTATATGTTGCGGAAACATTTCCCCGTTCAAATATTACCGTACATTGTTGACATATTACTTTAAATGCTACAATTCGGATCAAAGAAAAACAATTGCCGGTGCTGAAATTCGCCCAAAGTACCCTTTAGCAATAAATATCTCATTTATTTTCAAGTTAATGAAAATTTTGAATTGGCAGATTTATTTGTTTTTCCAACATACGTGCATGTTCAAAATTTCAGCATCATTCATCCCAAATTGGCCGAGATATGAATCGAAACAAAACGTGCCCAGCGTAACTAATTCATATAAAAAGACGCTGATTTGTGTACGGAGTCTTGTCCATGTACTGTACGGGGTTTTGCAATGCAAAGATTGTTTTCGTTGCTCTGCACTGATGTTATTTACTTATATTTGTAGTAATTCGTAGACATTATTTAGGTCCTATATGTCTTATACCATTTTGTATTGTTAAGACGAAAAAATGCAGAAAACTAAAACTTAAAAGGGGTAATTCTTGAGAAAGACTCCGTACTTATTCCAAATAACTACATGTACTACAAACTAAGTCCAGACGTATATTATTGTCTGTTAGAATTGATACAGTTGTCCAATTTTAGCTCATTGTGACCACAGTTAACGTCATATAATTTTTTTTGTCATTTACAACAATCTATTACATTGGTCAATGTTTATTCAACTTAGAAATGAGGTAATTGCTTTAATTCGCGAATCTAAGAAATCATACAAGTCAAAACTTACATCCCAGTTAACTGATAAATCAATCCCCCCGGATAATTGGTGGCGTATAGCAAAATCGATCTCTAAATTGAACAAAGTAACTCAACCAAACTTTCGAATAAAAAATAACGGTCGTATTTTAATACATCCAGTAGACAAAGCAAACGCATTGAATTATTTCTTTTCTGCAACATCTCATATTGAACATGAACCGGAATTACCTACTTTTCATAATCGCACTGACAATAAAATGAATGACTTTATTATAAATGAAATGGAAGTAATTGATCAATTGAAAATCTTGAAATTATCGAAACCTCCAGGCCCAGATATGATTGGCCCAAAGGTGTTAAAATTAGTTTTAAATAGCATCGCTGCTCCATTGACGCGACTTTTTAATCTGTCATTGTCCACTAGAAAAGTACCATACCAATGGAAACAGGCGAATGTAACTCCTATTTTTAAGGAAAAGGGAGAACCTGACATGCCGGGCAATTATAGGCCTATATCCATTACCAGTATTATTTGCAAATTGATGGAAAAAATCGTATTTAAACACTTGTTCAACTATATCAAAACGAATAACCCTCTGTACAAATACCAGGCAGGCTTTCAATCTAGAGAATCTACAGTAAATCAGCTCATAGAAATATATAATAACATAATAAGCAACCTCGACGCTGGGAAAGATGTACGATTTATATTTTGCGATATTGCTAAAGCATTTGACAAAGTATGGCATGCTGGGTTGCTTTTTAAATTAGCTAAATATGGTATCAATGATTCATTATGTAACTGGATACGTAGCTATCTCTCTGATAGGCAGCAAAAAATAGTCCTAGATGGATTCTCTTCAAGCTTCAGTACTAAAGATGCAGGTGTTCCGCAAGGCTCTGTTTTAGGTCCGTTTCTATTTCTGCTTTATATAAATGACATCACAGATGACTTATTGAATGATGTACGGTTATTTGCTGATGACACTTCTCTTTTTGTTGTAGTTGATAAAAAAACCAGTAGAATGTGTCAACTCTCTTACAAATGATCTTTGCAAAATATCTGAATATTCAAAAAAAATGGGCTGTTATACATTTAATCCTCAAAAAATCAAAAGCCTTGTTTGCACTAGAAGAAACTATAACCACCCACCAGTCTACTTTGATAATGATATAGTACAAGACGTAGCGTCACATTGCCACCTTGGATTAACAATTCAGTCCAATGCAACTTGGTCGCATCATATAGAAAATATATACGAAAAAGCATGTGCACGATTTAACTTTCTGAGAATGCTTAAGTACAAACTTGACAGACATTCTCTATTGAAAATATATATCGCCTTTATAAGACTTATACTTGAATATGGAGATTCAGTATGGGATAACTGTACACAGGGAGAATCTGATCTATTAGAGAGCGTCCAAGTTGAAGCAGCACGAATAATAACAGGCCTCAGATGCAATTCCTCTAGATCATACTTATATACTGAATTGAACTTAGAAACATTAACAAAAAGAAGAAAAGATCATAAACTTGTAACTATTTACAAAATAATTTATGGCATAAGTCCAGATTACATGTATAACTTAATCCAGCCATACTTACCTGTAAACAATAATTATAACCTTCGAACTTCAGGATTAAACTTACGTCTCCCTCTTTGTCGTACAACATCATATTATAACAGCTTTCTGCCGAGTACAATTAAATTGTGGAATGCTTTACATTTAGACGCTAAAAATGCAGCATCTGTTGAACAATTTAAGCATAAACTTAAGGCTATTTAACATAGGACTGACAGTCCATATCACTATAATATAGAAAATAGGAATGATAACATCATCCATTGTCAATTAAGAAATAACTCAAGTAATCTAAATACGCATTTATTTGACCACTTCTTGACAGATTCAGCAGTATGTCCGAAATGTGGCAATCCATGTGAGGACAATACTCATTTCTTTTTCAACTGTCCACTGTATAACCAATTCAGAAATGACTTACTTGATACCCTAGCCAATCTTGTTTGTGGTCACGCATATCAACAGTGACTTGATACTGAATGGCAGTTCCAATCTAGACGATACTACGAACTCAGAAATTGTACTTATCGTCCACAAATACATCAAGTGTACCAGGAGATTTTCGTAGAATTACAGATGTATGTACATGTACATATGTATATGTATGTGTATATATGGGTATATAGGTATGTACATGAATGTGTACATGTATGTATATACTATTGTATTTTCAGATATGTTTTGTCACAATGCTAGAAGTTTTTTTTTATATATTATCATCTTTGTTCCTTTTTTATTGTAATTTTTATTTTTTTGTTTGTCTGTTTTCTCAGTTATCTTAAATTCCAAAATTAACTATTGGTTACAGAAACTCATACTAAAACCATTATATTTTGTAATAATATGGTACATTTTTATATATATTTCGTATTGGTTTCCAGTATGATTTTCTTTCTTTTTTTTCTTTTTTTTTGTCACTTAAATTCTTTCTGACAGTACAAAGTGTTAATACTAAACAATCACGGTACACATGTTTCAAAGATTCTAAGTTAATTGTCAAACCAATATATCCAAACTGTACTACAGTTCCACATTTTATGTTATGTTTGATATCAATTTATTGTTTATATGTACCTTGATATGGGAGAGGTCTTACATATGCATTGCCTGTTGTCCAATCCCATTCAGTACTTGAATAAAATATTGTTTAAATAAAGTATTATTATACGTCCCACAGGCGTTACAAATCCTTACCGGAATTTTTAAACAGTTTGCCTGTCAGGTTAAAATTAATTCTATGACATCTGACATCTAAACTATGTCAAACTTTCCTAAGCATGTTAATAGGAAATGTAAAGTTGGTTCTTAAACTACACTGACAACACATGATATAGATAACGGCATGGGTTAATATTAATTATCTATATAGCTCGCATGATTATATCTGTTCAAGGAAATCTACGTTGATTCAGTTATAATGACACTACATTGACTGTTTACAAACATTCAATGAATGTTTTATGTATTACATGTAAAGCAAGTACCATTAAAACCATAGTTTCATACAATATATTTAAAGCAAAACTCGATCCGTACAGTAAAAAGAGAATATTTGCAGTACTCCGTACACAAGTGCCCAAGACCCCGTACACAAACATTAATTTTGTTTCGATTCATATCTCGGTCAATTTCGGATGAATGAAGTTCAACATTTGAACATACACGTATATTGGAAAAACAAATAAATCTGCCAATTCAAAATTTTCATTAACTTGAAAATTAATGAGATATTTATTGCTGAAGGGTACTTTGGGCGAATTTCAGCACCGGCAATTGTTTTTCTTTGATCCGAATTGTAGCATTTAAAGTAATATGTCAACAATGTACGGTAATATTTGAACGGGGAAATGTTTCCGCACCATATAGCAATACTGATTATTCATATAAAATGAACAAAAATAGGAGAAAAACGTGGTTAACCTACCGTTGCTGTTGTTATCCGTACGTTTTCTACAACATGGCTGACCAAAACTCCGTACTAGTGAACGGGGTCTTGACCAAGATCCGGTGTACGGCTCCCTACAGTGTAGATATAGATGGAACATTAACCGTTTCTTATAATACAGTGCAATAATTAACAATTACAATTTACAACCTGGGGCGTAGCTATGTTAATTGAATGTGCAGGCTTCGAAAGTGAAAGTATGTTAGGCGGACCCGGGGGCTTGCATCCACTGCAATTTTGTGTTAACCTATATTTGAATGTTTGCTTTTTTTTTTAGAACATCCTGTTGCCAAATGTGTATATACTGTTATGCACCCCTCCCAGCCCACCAATCCCTTCCACCCTCGCTTTAAAATTTGCTCTAGTGGAAAAGTGCACCCCACATTAAAGAAAATGCGGCAAGTTAGTGATAACAGATATAATCTCGTTTCAGTAACACTTGTTTTCTTTTGTGGATATTTTAAAGGGTCCCATTTTATGACTATGAATTACACTTTACAAATAAACGCAAGTTCAATTCATTTTCTTATACATGTGATACACTACGAGCACACATAATTGTCTACATTCAATGCTTATGTGGACACAAGTAGACGATTTTAAATTTGATTTACGATCATAATGATAGTTTTTTTTAACATTTCAGAATGATTTCAGAATGGAACATTTAGTAAATTAATTAAGGTCGCTCTATTGAATTTAAAACCAGATAAACCAGATGCAATGGTTACGACTGGCATTGTCTACATAATTGGTTGGTTCACGTTGGTTGCCAATGGCCACCGATGGTAATATTACACTGTGATTATTGTTTTGAATACACTGAAGGTTTGAAAAATTCTATCGGTAAAAGGACTGCAAATATAAGGCATATTTATTTTCAATCGTAATTGTTCAAGATCACGAACAATTGATATTGAACACATTAAGTGGGTTCTATTAATGATTTTACAGCCGTATTTTAAAATTCACTAGAACGGTTAATAGCATATAAGAAGCTAAACTTTTAAGAATTTGAGTTACGATCAGTATTGTGGGAAGAGAAAAATATTCAGGGTTGGGATATGCAACATTCCAAACAGAGCAGATGTAATGGCCAGGATATAAGGGAAAATTGACGTATATACATGGTTGGTATACTTGAAAAACAGTACAATGTTTTGCCGTCACACTATTATTACATATGTGATTGTTATTATTTAGATCTGTTATATAAATAAGACAGGTATTTACTGAATGAGAACGAATGTTAGATAATATTTATCACATAACTTATAACGTCACATTATACGTCAGAAAACGTACAATAACGTGACGTCGATGACGTCATTAACGTTATGTTATACCACTAGCGAAAGAGCTCGCTCGCTTGCTGCAGGAGTGTGTGATGTGAGATATGCTCAATGCATAGGAGTTGCGATTTTCACAACAGAAGGCGTCAGACCGGTGAAAATCAGCCCATTGAACACAATGCAATATGGGCTATATTTGGAGATCAGTAACAAGTTCCACAATATTCGTTCACTTAAATACCCTTTTATTCTGTATATTAAACACATTTGGCTGCAAACGGTCCCATATCTGGAATAAAAAAACACCGATTCAGTTTTTCAACGTCAACGAATACCCGATGGCTAGCAAACGGTCCCATATCCGGAATAAAACACCGATTCAGTTTTTCAACATTTCGCGTCATTCATTCACACTATGCGTATTTGTCAAAACCACATCTCTACCTAACCTCTGTGCTCATACTCTCCAAAGAAATAATCCTGATAAACACAGTAAAATATTTTTTCATCACAACAGACATCTTCAACCTCAGGTTAGATTAAACAATGAAATAAAAACTAATCTTGGGGAAAACACATGCAAACTAGAAACTTTGGATTTTTTCAAAGAACTATTTTAGCACACTACGACCCGGAAGTACATCCTGACTGACACCAGAAGTAGTAGCATTCCACCATCTTTCACGTTTTGAGGGAGTATGTGGTGTGATATATACTCAGTCTATAGAGTGCAACAATAGTAACATTATTCCACTATCTCTCACATTCTGTCAGAGGGTGTGGTTTACCAAGTAAAATCTTGAGAGTGAGAAACTATTGTTTGGGGCGCTTGTTTCAGCCAAAGGTTTTTTGGACTTTAAAGATAAAATTAATATACTACCTAAATAAGTTGTATATCAGTAAAACAGACATATTTAGTGGTAAATAAAAATACCTTATTTTTCAAAATCGGTTGAGAAATAAAAGTTTCATGTGCGAAACCTGTTTTTGATGGGTCATTTTCAATGCAAAATTCTGCTGCATGAAAAATTTGAAAAATATATTTTTTTAGAAATTTTATCCGAAAATGGTTTTAAATTGTTTGATATCAGTAAATTAAGACACCCTAAAATTTTTATAGCAAAATATGAAGGATTACTGAAGTTATTTGAAATTTCGTAATTTTCTGCTGTAACACCAACAAGGAATTTACATAGGAAAAGCCCCATCAAAAAATCATTTTGGCTGTAAAATATTTATTTCTCAACCGATTTTCAAAAGTAAAATAGTTTTAATTACCACTAAAAATGACAGTTCTAATGATATACAACCGATGTGCGTGTTATTTAAATTGCTCAAGTTACTCCAGAAAAACCTTTGGCTGAAACAAGCGCCCCACTTCCAAAAACGATCAGGTTTTGGTGATTTTTTTGTGTCGACAAATATCATTTACAGTGCAATAACTGAAGTATATATGCGCAATAATTTCACGCATATTACCTATATTCCTTTTATAAATGTGTATATTATGACATCATTATCTTAAAGTCATTAACAGTATTCGTAATAGCATATATTCTTAAACTCAATATCCTGATTAGTTTTAATATGTACCATCATTTTCAAAGCAGTTGCTTGTTTTAATGCTTTTATCAAACTGGTATTAAGCATACTAATCGGTTAAATAAACTTTAATCAATTTATCTCAAGTACTAACATTTTAGAAAAATCATGCAGTTTCTAGACATATTTTATTCCTTTTTGTACCATATTTTTAATAAGGTTTGTATAGACTGTAAACATATTCTGTTTTGTTTGAGGACCAAATGTTAGACTGGCTAGTAGCCAAATATGTAATCCTCTTGAAATACATGTATTATGATTATTATTATTATTATTAATTTTAATGATTGATAAATAATTCAAGATTGTCGTCGGGTTATCCCACTGGGAGCTGTCAAGCGAGAACGGATAGCGGGATGTATACAGTACTGGTTCTATCAAGGAAAAATGGGATAATCTGCCTCTACCACAAAAAAATCGACCGTCATATATTTCCTAACATTTGCTAAAAATTACTTAAACACCATTCAAACAAATCAAGATTGGCGTGTGTCCCTTTAACAATGTCATTAAAACCAATAGCTCAGTGCTTAGCATTGTAAATTGCAGCCTAATCAATAAAGTACCCCAAGTCCAACTTCAGTGCTTCGGTTTTATCAATGAAGCAGATCTTGATATGTATACAGAGTGTATGAAATTATTTTTTTACGCTTGGCTGCTTATAGACATTGTCGTCAATAGGTTTAGAAAAGGTGTACATTTGTTTTTGATTCCAATGTGTTGTTTAAAGGGCGGTCCTTGCGATGACTGTTGTTGATCGATATATTGAAAAAACAATTATTAATAAACGTGTAAAGTGTTGCGGAGAAATTGCAAAGGTTGCCATTAGATCCGGTTGACGGAATTATATCAACGAGGCAAACATTGTCTGTTGTTGGTAATATTTTCGGGGAACAAGGGAACATTGGAAAACTAGTTTTGGGGGGAAAAGCAAAAACAAATATGGGATCAAGGGAATATTGGGTCATATTTTCAGGGAACAAGGGAACATGGATCCCTCCCCATTCCCCACCCCTGGGAGGGCATCTACACTGTGGCAACGAAAGCGTGAAACATAATATTGTATTTCACATTATTTTTGCACACTTGTACACAATAAAAGAAAAGGGATTATAACGAAAGTAAGCTATTTATGATGTTCTTCCCCTAAACATAAACAAAATAAAAAAACAAGTATAAAACCCCAATGCCACCATCCAATACTAAACGTGCCCTTGCACCACAGAATAATTGCAATGATCGATTTCGACCAAAAGAGGAGAAAACGTTCAACATTTAATTTTGATTTATTATTGAAATATTAGTATACATTTTCTCTCTTTACAGATTAACCTATCCACTTCCACATACAAACATGAAGATACTCGTAACAGGAGGTGCCGGGTACTTGGGATCTACCATGACCCCTATGCTTCTCGATCAGGGCCATGACGTCACCATCTACGATCTGTTTTTCTGGGGCATCAAATCCCTTCTTCCAGTTGCGCACCATCCTAACTTGCACATCATTAAAGGCGACATTCGAGATCGTGAGCACCTCGCCCAAGTGATGGCCGACAAGGACGCCATCATTCACTTGGCGGCGATCGTCGGCTATCCTGCATGCGACAAGGACCCAGACCTTGCCTTAAACACAAATGTCGTCGGCTCAAAGAACATCGCCGATTTTAAAACCCCGAACCAGATTTTAGTGTACGCTAGTACCGGGTCGTGCTACGGCGCAGTAGACGGACTATGTACGGAAGAAACGAGCATCAGTCCGCTAACGCTCTACGGAAGCAGCAAAGCGGATGCTGAGAAAATGATAACTGCGGTTGGCGGCATCGCGTTGCGTTTAGCAACCGTCTTCGGTTTATCACCGCGTCTTAGGCTCGATCTTTTAATAAACGACCTAACTTACAAAGGCCTTACCGTCAAAGAGTTTGACTTATACGAAGGAAGCTTTAGACGCACCTTTCTGCACGCAAAAGACGCCGCACGAGCTTTCATATTCGCCGTTGATCACGCAACGGAAATGAAGGGACAGGCATACAACGTCGGTGACGAGAAAATGAATATGACGAAATCACAAGTAGCTCAGCTTATTCAGAAAAATGTTGTAGGCTGTAATATCACGGAGTCAAACTCCGGTGTTGACAAAGACAAGCGAGATTATGAAGTGTCCTACGCAAAAATCAGAACATTGGGGTACCAGTCAACCATAACAGTAGAAGAAGGAATCAAAAACATGCTAAAAGTACTACCCTTCATCACAGCAGATGAGATCAGCACGTGCAAGAACGCATAAATTCACTAGATACACTATTTTATTAAGAACTAATTTATTAAAATCTGCTCTCCACAAGGATGCAATGCAAAACCAATATCATTAAACACCACCAAAAGACAACAACGTTTTGTTTCCGTTCAGAAAACTTCTCTTGATTATGCAACATCTAAAATGTTCACTCTTTAAATTGGTTGCATACCAAAAATAAGTGTTATGCAAACAGTACCCTTACTATAAATAAATCAATCTGCCCGGTTACCTATCCGTATTGTGCAAAGCACAGCATTACCGGAGAAACGACGTAATACCGCCTTTGTTTTACACGAGTTTTCGCGGTAATACTACGGAAAATCGGTTTTCCTTATGTTGGTATGCTGTCTTTTTCACATGTGTTATGTAAACAATACATTTACTGCAAAATGACCCGTTGACCCGGATACTAATCGATATTATGCATAAACGTAGGTTTCCATGTGGCACAAGGCAATTTGCTTTAGTTTCTAACCTTTGAATGCTTCTGCATGGTTCGAAATGAATTATTATAATACTTTGATCCGTAATCCCCGAAGTTTTGATCCGTAATTTCCGAAGTTATAATTCTCTCAAAAGCTGTTTTGACCTATTCATTTTTATAAGCATAGGAATTACCGTTAACAAGTGTTATTAAGCAAATACAATTATTTAACTTTCACATCCGCTCAACTTCGGTAGGTTGAGATATTCAGTAGGTGAAAATAAAGGGTTTTACTAGGACTTATCCTCAATCTCTATATGAAAAATGAAAATATTAGACCATGATTTAAATCAAATGTATCCATATTGGTGTTTTAAAATTAGACAACACCAAAAAGAAGATACATAGATGTACACAAAAAATAAAGCTTTCAATATAATTATCAAGTACAAACTAGTTTTATAAAGGTCTCAAGTCAGTTGAGCACCAACGATAAACACCGAGTTTACCCCCTACCAGAATGTGGAGGTCTTTTATTTTATTGATCACTGATTGGTCAAATTATTTTGATGATGTCATGTGAAAGTTATGAACGCACATGAGAGAAAAATCGAAATATTTCAAATTAAGGTTAACATTTGGTCAGCTTTTCACAGCTTAAATAAAGACTTAATTTTGCGACATATACTGCTAAAACTTCAGCAGATATTTTAGCAGTGTATAATGCTACACACGCGTCATTTCCAGCGTTTTATACTCCTGTGAGAAGTATTGGGGTTTGGTGGCGGGGACGGGGTGGGGATAGGTGGGGGGGGGGGGCAGGTGAGGGGAGGGAGGGGTGTGTTGAGATGGGTGTAAATTCACTGTTAGACATACACACGTACAGTGGATAACATTTGATCTAGTCTATGTTTCATACACGATACACGTGCATGAGATGTGGCTGCTAATATGTATGCTATGTGCTTTATATACACCAGGGTAAGAAGGCAATAAGCACGCATGGCAGTAAATAAATAAATAAAAAGCTGTTCATGATTGAGTATGGTAGGTCGGAAATATGTATTTTATTTATTATTTTTTCACGTGCAGGGATTGTTTAAGTTTGTTTTGTAACTACGAAGCCACTATCATTGTACATGTATATTAATTGACCAAAAGGGAAAATAAAACACGGACTTGTTATCGGCGTGGCAACATACAACTAACCCTAAGGCAGAAAGAATAATAAAATATATACAGTATACGTACTGAAATGGCTTGATTTTTCTTTTTATAATTGATAATAAAGAGAGGCACGGTTACTTTGTACAAATGATTATAATTTGTAAAGTAGAGGATAGGTAAAGAAGCAATAGTCGTCGGGAAGCAATAGTCGTCGGGAAGCAATAGCCGTCATTCTGTTGATTATTTTTCTTCAGTATGTGCTATCTGAAATGCATCAGCGCTTAATCTAAATACAAAAACAAGAAAAAATACGCCAAAAAAGTAAATATTGACCGTAAAAATGACCTCGCAGACTCATTTGTAAACATCGTCAGGTGTGTGTGGTGTGTGTGTGTGTGTGTGTGGGGGGGGGGGGGGGGGAGGGGTGTGTTGGGGGGGGGGGCGGGGTGGTGGATACGCAGGCATATATACGGTGTTCCGTTAGGGCCATCGTACCATCGAGTATCGACCTTTACAAGTCGATGCGCGATGGTACGATGGTACGCTGGCGATGGCACGATGGTATGATGGTACGATGGCACGATGGTACGATGGCGATGGTACGATGACGCGATGGTACGATGGCGATGGTACGATGGCGATGATACGATGGTCCATCGCGTCAGACACACACACACACACACACAATACTACTATTAAAATAATATAAATTGTATTCACAAATACCTGAAGTTACCAGGTTAACGTCCAAACATGGTCCGTATAATCCTAGTCCCTATATCAAGAGTTACAAAACAGTCCCTACATCAAGAGTTGCAATCATTGTCCCTATATCAAGAGTTACAATCATAGTCTCTAAATCAAGAGTTGCAATCATTGTCCCTGTATCCAGAGTTACAATCATAGTCTCTATGTCAAAAGTTACAACTATAGTCCCTATATCAAGAGTTGCAATCATTGTGTCTATATCAAGAGTTACAACCATAGTGTCTATATCAAGAGTTACAACCATAGTCTCTATATCAAAAGTTACAATGAGAGTATCAAGAGTTACAATCATAATCGTATATTAAAAGTTACAATCATAGTCCCTATATCAAGAGTTACAATCATAGTCCCTATATAAAGAGTTACAACCATAGTCCCTATATCAAGAGTTACAACCATAGTGTCTATATCAAGAGTTACAACCATAGTCCCTATATCAAGAGTTACACTCATAGTCCCTGTATCAAGAGTTACAACCATAGTGTCTATATCAAGAGTTACAACCATAAAGTCTATATCAAGAGTTACAACCATAGTGTCTATATCAAGAGTTACAATCATCGTCCCTATATCCAGAGTTACAATCATAGTCTCTATGTCAAAAGTTACAACTATAGTCCCTATATCAAGAGTTGCAATCATTGTGTCTATATCAAGAGTTACAACCATAGTCTCTATATCAAGAGTTACAACCATAGTCCCTATATCAAGAGTTGCAATCATTGTGTCTATATCAAGAGTTACAACCATAGTCTCTATATCAAGAGTTACAACCATAGTCCCTATATCAAGAGTTACAACCATAGTCCCTATATCAAGAGTTACACTCATAGTCCCTGTATCAAGAGTTACAACCATAGTGTCTATATCAAGAGTTACAACCATAGTCCCTATATCAAGAGTTACAACCATAGTCCCTATATCAAGAGTTACACTCATAGTCCCTGTATCAAGAGTTACAATCATAGTCTCTATGTCAAAAGTTACAACTATAGTCCCTATATCAAGAGTTGCAATCATTGTGTCTATATCAAGAGTTACAACCATAGTCTCTATATCAAGAGTTACAACCATAGTCCCTATATCAAGAGTTGCAATCATTGTGTCTATATCAAGAGTTACAACCATAGTCTCTATATCAAGAGTTACAACCATAGTCCCTATATCAAGAGTTACAACCATAGTCCCTATATCAAGAGTTACACTCATAGTCCCTGTATCAAGAGTTACAATCATAGTCTCTATGTCAAAAGTTACAACTATAGTCCCTATATCAAGAGTTGCAATCATTGTGTCTATATCAAGAGTTACAACCATAGTCTCTATATCAAGAGTTACAACCATAGTCCCTATATCAAGAGTTGCAATCATTGTGTCTATATCAAGAGTTACAACCATAGTCTCTATATCAAGAGTTACAACCATAGTCCCTATATCAAGAGTTACAACCATAGTCCCTATATCAAGAGTTACACTCATAGTCCCTGTATCAAGAGTTACAACCATAGTGTCTATATCAAGAGTTACAACCATAGTCCCTATATCAAGAGTTACAACCATAGTCCCTATATCAAGAGTTACACTCATAGTCCCTGTATCAAGAGTTACAACCATAGTGTCTATATCAAGAGTTACAATCATAGTCCCTATATCAAGAGTTACAACCATAGTCCCTATATCAAGAGTTACACTCATAGTCCCTGTATCAAGAGTTACAACCATAGTGTCTATATCAAGAGTTACAACCATAGTCCCTATATCAAGAGTTACAACCATAGTGTATATATCAAGAGTTACAACCATAGTGTCTATATCAAGAGTTACAATCATCGTCCCTATATCGAGAGTTACAACCATAGTCCCTATATCAAGAGTTACAATCATAGTCCATATATCAAGAGTTACAACCATAGTGTCTATATCCAGAGATACAAACATAGTCCCTATATCTTCAGTTACACTCATAGTCCCTATATCAAGAGTTACAATCATAGTACCTATATCAAGAGTTACAATCATAGTACCTATATTAAGAGTTACAACCATAGTCCCTATATCTTCAGTAACACTCATAGTCCCTGTATCAAGAGTTACAATCATAGTACCTATATCAAGAGTTACAATCATAGTACCTATATCAAGAGTTACAATCATAGTCCCTATATCAAGAGTAAAAACCATAGTCCTATATAAAGAGTTCCAATCATAGTTCTATATCCAGAGTTACAATCATATAGTTCCTATATCAACAGTTAAAATCATATTCCATGTATCAAGAGTTACAATCATAGTACCTATATCAATAGTTACAATCATAGACCCTATATTAAAGTTAGAACCATAGTTCCTATATCAAGAGTTACAATCATAGTCTCTATATCAAGAGTATTACAATCATAGTACCCATATCAATAGTTACAATCATAGACCCTATATTAAAGTTAGAACCATAGTCCCTATATTAAGAGTTACAATCATCGTCCCTATATCCAGAGTTACAACTATAGTCCCTATATCAAGAGTTACAATCATTGTCCCTGTATCCAGAGTTACAATCATAGTCCCTATATCAAGAGTTACAACCATAGTCTCTATGTCAAGAGTTACAACCATAGTCCCTATATCAAGAGTTACACTCATAGTCCCTGTATCAAGAGTTACAACCATAGTCCCTATATCAAGAGTTACAACCATAGTCCATATATCAAGAGTTACAACCATAGTCCCTATATCAAGAGTTACACTCATAGTCCCTGTATCAAGAGTTACAACCATAGTGTCTATATCAAGAGTTACAACCATAGTCCCTATATCAAGAGTTACAACCATAGTCCCTATATCAAGAGTTACACTCATAGTCCCTGTATCAAGAGTTACAACCATAGTCCCTATATCAAGAGTTACAACCATAGTCCCTATATCAAGAGTTACACTCATAGTCCATATATCAAGAGTTACAACCATAGTCCCTATATCAAGAGTTACACTCATAGTCCCTGTATCAAGAGTTACAACCATAGTCCCTATATCAAGAGTTACAACCATAGTCCCTATATCAAGAGTTACAACCATAGTGTCTATATCAAGAGTTACAACCATAGTGTCTATATCAAGAGTTACAATCATCGTCCCTATATCCAGAGTTACAACCATAGTCCCTATATCAAGAGTTACAATCATAGTCCATATATCAAGAGTTACAACCATAGTGTCTATATCAAGAGTTACAACCATAGTGTCTATATCCAGAGATACAAACATAGTCCCTATATCTTCAGTTACACTCATAGTCCCTATATCAAGAGTTACAATCATAGTACCTATATCAAGAGTTACAATCATAGTACCTATATTAAGAGTTACAACCATAGTCCCTATATCTTCAGTTACACTCATAGTCCCTATATCAAGAGTTACAATCATAGTAATTATATCAAGAGTTACACTCATAGTCCCTATATCAAGAGTTACAATCATAGTACCTATATCAAGAGTTACAATCATAGTACCTATATTAAGAGTTACAACCATAGTCCCTATATCTTCAGTTACACTCATAGTCCCTATATCAAGAGTTACATTTATAGTCCCTATATCAAGAGTAAAAACCATAGTCCTATATAAAGAGTTCCAATCATAGTTCTATATCCAGAGTTACAATCATATAGTTCCTATATCAACAGTTAAAATCATATTCCATGTACCAAGAGTATTACAATCATAGTACCTATATCAATAGTTACAATCATAGACCCTATATTAAAGTTAGAACCATAGTCCCTATATTAAGAGTTACAATCATAGTCTCTATGTCAAAAGTTACAATCATAGACCCTATATTAAAGTTAGAACCATAGTTCCTATATTAAGAGTTAAAATCATATTCCATGTACCAAGAGTATTACAATCATAGTACCTATATCAATAGTTACAATCATAGACCCTATATTAAAGTTAGAACCATAGTTCCTATATTAAGAGTTACAATCATAGTCTCTATATCAAGAGTATTACAATCATAGTACCCATATCAATAGTTACAATCATAGACCCTATATTAAAGTTAGAACCATAGTCCCTATATTAAGAGTTACAATCATAGTCTCTATGTCAAAAGTTACAACTATAGTCCCTATATCAAGAGTTACAATCATAAATGGGAACATGTTGCTTTTTTTTTTAATTTGATGTTTAATTCGAATAGCAACTAAATCAGTGGTGTGGGTAGTGGGATGGAGGGGGTGGGTGGGGGTGGTGGGGGTAGTGGGATGGAGGGGGGAGGGATTCAGACTCTCACTGAAAACTTATTCATGATAGTTTGTAGATGATTTCTTTGAGACTGAACACAGATGTATATCACTATTTAGGTGATAATGTCAACGTATATACACTAGTCACAGCAATGTCAAGCTTGGTCTAAATTGACCCATTCCAGCACAGGAAAGTATCGCCAACAAATATTTCTCGTTTCTTTTATTGAAAAAATGTAGTATCACATTGCTGATCTATTTGTTACATGTTTCAAGCACTGTGATGTTAAAAAAATATTGTGAAAAAGTATGAGGTATGCTTCCTTCCCCTCCCCCTCCACTTTTAATATATGGAAATGAATATATGAGTATCTCCCCTTAATATATGGAAATGAATGTATGAGTATCCCCCCCTTAATATATGGAAATGAATGTATGAGTATCCCCCCTCCCCCACCACCACCACCACCCTTAATATATGGAAATAAATGTATGAGTGTATGATATTTGCCATATTTCAAAATTGATGAAAGAGAGCATTCATTCAAGAGACACGTTATTTCTTAGAAGATAAACTTAATGACCTCCACATTTCTGTTGATTTGTGATGACATTGTAAGTTGTTTGTATGTTTTTTTTTAATTGGGCCAAGATATGAATGACAACATTGCATTTATATTTTGAAAACATATGTAACAACTCTAAAGGTAACAATTCCGCTAAAGGTAACAACTGCCGCTAAAGGTAACAATTCTAACGTTGACGGTAAAGGTAACCATCACCTTTTTCGCTAAAGGTAACAACGTTAACGCTAAAGGCATCTACTTTTCATGTTTACGCTAAACGTCTCACTAGTGAATTAATCAACACTATATAATATATGTAGAAACCGTCACTTGTGGACCACTGCAAACATACTGTAAAATGCCAATTGGTCTTTAAATCTCCCCTCAATCTGCAAACCTTCCTCTGAAGCTCAGAATATCCACAAAAAATCAAAAGTTGACCTGATTAAATTTTTTAAATTCCAGTCTTTTTCAGCACCCCTCAAAACTAGCTCCATTTCACTAATAATTCAACTGTATTCCTACCCATTTTCAAATTATCATATCTTCCTCGAAAATCACCCAGTGGCATCCAAACTTGGCAGAATTCATGAACATGTTCCAATCTTGTCTGCTGAAGGCAGAAATAAGAGAATGATTGCACATTTCCAAGTTGAGAGCAAACCGATTAACACAGCCCTAGTTGTTTACGGTGTAGGAATCTTCTACCGTCATGGCCAAGGGAGGTAATTCTGTAGTGAGACCTAAAGGTAACAACTGTCTACGCTACAGGTATCAACGTTTTTCAAAATCTACAGTTGCAACGAAACACAGTTTTTGCTAGTTACCGTGGCACCTGATTCGCTTCCAACCGATACGACGTTTTGAGACAATGGTGGTCTCACACTCGGACACGTGGATTTCACCCGCTTTCCTGCAGGACTCTGGTCAATGTAAACTGTAATGGAGTGACGTCAGAAGAGATCGAATATTGATTGTCATTGATTAGTCTTCTTTATTGAATATATAAAACCAAAACAGAGAATTAGTAATCGGCGTACCATAATCGAACAAAGTAGTTTAAAGGGACACATGGCAATCTTCATTTTTTAAAAACGTTATTTTTTCTCTTAACTTGCATTTGTTCAAGTCATTAATATTAATTGTTAAAACAGCTCAAAGCAAATTATTTTTTACATATTACTTACGTTTTATAATATTGCACCAATAATATATTTTAAAACTTGGTAAAATAGTGAAGAAAACTGAAATCTCATTTTTTTAATTTAATTATATGCAAGCAGTTTTAAAGTCAAACTGATGCAGGATAAGTAAATCGAGGAACGCATTTTAATGTTTGAATAATACTCTACGATGAAAGCATATTAAAAACATGGACAGATACAGAATTTGAGTTTATGTGTGTAGTGTGTGTGTGTAGTTTTAAGGCTTATAGTCCCTCAACCATTTAACCAATAGGACATCCTAAAGGTATAGGGCACATTATAGTTTTAACTGGATTTATCTTTGTATTTGTAGGGGGATTGAGTGTGTGGGGGCGTCGGAAGGGGGCGTAACGATGAAAAACAGCTGGCAGGCAAACGCATCAAACGCGATTTACACGTGAATTCCTCAGATCCCATTCTCCGCTACGCCCCCTTCTGAATCCGCCACCACTAAAAATTGGAAGGGAAGACACACCTCTCAATAATCTGACCTGACTTGGGTGGGGCTAGTGTATGTTACACTAATCGATTGACAGAGAAAAGTAGCTATTGTGTTCATTGAAATATGTGACCAGCAGGGCTAGTGTATGTTACACTAATCGACTGACAAAGAAAAGTAGCTATTGTGTTCATTGAAATATGTGACCAGCAAAAAGAAGGGGAGAGGGGGGGGGGGTGGGGAGGGGGGGGGGGGGGGGGGGGGGGGGGGGGGGCGGGGGGGGGGTGGCTTATCAAGAATTAAAAATGTTCAGAAAAGGCCCCATTTACCTACACATTATCTAAAACCTTCCTACGCCCCTGTAATGTATATGGCAGCAATGATCAGTCAGAAACAATAATACCTGTCAATTAAGATGTATGCATAAGGCACAATTGCTATAATTACGAGCTGCTGATCCGACCTGTTACGACTGATAATGTAATAAAATACACTCTATAGTACCTATAATGTAACACCAACCGATATCACTCCTGGGGAATCTGTAGACTGCGGAAACAGTAGTAGTAGGAAAGGTAGGATCAGTGATATTTGTAAACAAACATTGGCGGTGTTTGTTTTGTGTGGCTTATCATGGCACTGCAACAATTTCAGAGTCAAACAATAATTGGAATTATTAAAGTAGAACCCGGTAATCATTCCTATCTTTTCATTATCGTAAATTGTGTTATGTATTTCTAGTTATTCCATTTCTTTGTTTTAATTTGTAGAACGTATGTATAAAATCATCAAATATTCAAATTTGTGAAAAACATTTGAAAAAATGTATGGATGATGTAAAAATCATATCAATATACAAGTGAAAAACAAAATTTAACTAATTAAATTAAAACACTTAGAAAATATCTACCATGTTGTTACTGTAACCTACGAAGTAGACGGGATCGCCGTACTAAAAGTTAGGATCTGCATCGATAGCTGTTAGGAAGAAATATAGCGCTTATATGATGTGAAAGATAGCGATCTGAATCAAAGAGACATACAGCAGACTTGCTTTGTTTTCACCCAGAATTTAAAACAAGGATCTTTCCATGATGTTAAAGTGAAAATTAAACCCCATATACGTTCTAATAAACAGTTATTTAATTTCAAAATAACGTGATCGCAGCTACAGCGGAAAATGGAGAGTTTAGAGTTTGCAGCAACTGTGCATAGTTCTGCAGGTGAGACGGTTCTATGTCCATTCTGCATTCTGTTTTTTTATCTGGAATGGTGTGAAAATACCTCATCGAAGGTTCCATGTTCACCGTCATATGCATACCATCTTCGGGATGGCCCAAATTTCTGTTCTATTAACATTTTAAATATTGAGTTCTGCTCAACCCGGAGCTAGAGGACATGAACGGTAGCACGCACTTTTCACTACTGTTCATGAACAGTCTCTATCAAACCGAGACTGCAATGTTTTTTGTATTTATCGTGTTCGACGATTTCCAAATTTCTCCTTTCATACGTTTTTATCTAGATGTAAATGGGGGTAGGGTGGGAATGGGGCATGGAGTGTTCTTTCCTGTTGTCGCCATATAACCTGTTTGCGTTAGTGCGCCGTACAACCCAATTCAACTTAATAATTAAAAAAACGATTTTTAAAACGAGAAATATCTCAAGCCATCTGATTTATTCTTATAGTACATACCATGTATGGAAAATTAATAGGAAAGCCTACTTTAAACATATTTTATTGCTTTTCTTCTATATACAAGCAAAAGGGTTGGGCCACAAGTTCTTCCAACATTAATAAAGGCCCGTCACAACAATATTGTAATTAACAGCTAACAAGATGGCAATACACTTAACATAAAATATTCAAATACATTTTTCGATGAACAAAAGAAGAAGAAAAAAAGGAGAGGAGTAAGTAGAATAAAGTTCTAGGAAAAACTAAACAAGAAGGAATGAGTGATGATGCTGTGGTTGTAGGATCCTGCCCCGAGCGGTTGTCATAACAGTGTATATAATGTCTAGTCGTTATCAAATCGTTTAGTATCTTTAATGTATATTTGAACATGATTAAAATTAGTGCTATTATCTTTATAACTATCTTTTCCAAATAAAAATACACGAACGCTGAGCGGGTGAAATTGACGGGTAGCATGAAAAAGACGAAGTCGTTCATTTAAATAAAACGGACATTGCATAAAATAATGTTCGGCGTCCTCCTTTTCATGCCAACACTTCTCACAGGTTGCGTTTTCTTTGATTTTGTTTATAAACAAATCATATTTCAGCCTTCAGGAAAGCCTAGATTTAGTTTATCTAAGGAGAAAGCATTAATAAGCGATTTAAATGGTATTTTACTCATTATTTCTCAAGCGTAAAAAATTACAAACTATTTAAAAAAAGTATTGACTAGGGGTCCAGGAAGAACACAAGAAGACACGTTTGATTGATTTTGAAGTATGCACATCTCGAGCTTACCGTATGTCCATTAAGAGCAAATATTCAATTACTAACCTCTTGTAGAGAAACCAGTATTCGAATGTTGCCGTATAGGACACGCCTACCCTTTATGCCCCTTCACCATTCAATACCGAGGACATACAATATCAGAAATTCAATTCTATATTTAAAGTATAATCCAATAATTGTATTGTCACCAAGACATTTATATGAAACCGAAACAAGTAAACACACACACACACACACACACACAAAACACACCAGTATGGCATATCGAAATCGAAAAGTCACTATAAACATCTTAGTAAAGGCATTATAGATAATATAACAACCATACATGTACCTTCGATTTACGGTTAAAGGTACACGCGGCAATCTTGAAAAAGTTATAGCGCATCTATCACCTCGATTTATAATCCAGTATCATTTTTACTTTAAACCTGCTGCATATACATGTAATTAAATAATATATTCGCTTGTTTAAACAATATCAATATTGCAGTGTGTCTCTTTAAAACAATGATGATGCAAATAATAATACGTCTTATTCAAGTGATGATACTTTTATTGACAGTACTATATAACACCTTGTCGTAAATGTTACACTGGCATTGGCATCATTTCCGAAGCTTTGAAAAGTGTTGGATTTTGCTACTACACTATATTTATAATTTTTATAAGTGTATTTAGGTAATTACAGCAACCGTACCTTGTCGTAAATGTAACACTGACATTGGCATCATTTCCGAAGCTTGTAAACAGTATTTAAATGTGCTATTAAAGTATTTTTTATAAATTTTAGTATTGTGTTTCACACATTTCTGTACGTGCGAATGTTTTCCATAGGCGGTTTCAATGAAGAGGCGGATTAGGCGTACGCTTTTAATAGTTACTTTTAATATGTAAGTATATGTATATATATGAAATCTATGGCATACATATATGTCCTAGACTTCTAAACATCATGAGCGATTCATGATTTTGAATTTCTGGTATTGTTTGTAGTATTTTATTTTCTCCCTTACTTCGTCCGAAAATAAATTATTTCTTTACTCAAAGAAAAGCAAAAAAAAATTGAAGGAATATTTCGTGTTTTGCAGTCATTATGAATACGTCGTCTCGTTATCAAAACAGTCATACAATGTATAAGAAATAGTGGGCTAACAATGGTACAAGTAAGATATTTTATGAATCCTTCTAATATTCCGCAACAGAAACACTTTTTTTAGAAAAACATACAGATGCACGTACACTGCATAGTACCTACTGTGGTTCACAAATTAATAGATAAACATTCCTGAAAAACATGCGGATAAATATTTTTTACAGCTAACATAAAAAAATTCCGATGCGTATATATGAACCAAATATTTCTTCAGGTAGCAACGCCGCACTGTGGGGAGACGTGTTCCAGTGGCAATTGCGAAACTACCCTCCGGATATTGACGGCGGGTCATAGGTTCTATATACTCTATTTAAAACAAACAGCGTAGTTATTAAATTGCATAACAAAACACGCAAACACAGACAGGAGAAACAATGAACCCAATAACCTTCTAGACTGCTTGAGGAACATTGATTGACGAAAACGTTTGTATGTTATTATCCCCGTCCGTAAGTGCATCTGTCCGGAGCCATATCTTAGTAACCATAAGTCACATATACTCAAGTAATATTTTGTACAAATGTTTGTCCCTATGTGGACTCGATTTTGCCTGAGTATAGTTGGAATCGCCTTAGTAACACCAGAGTTATGGTCCTTGATTTAATAATTACTTAATCAATATATAGTATATAATGAATCTTTTGTCTGGAAAATAACTCGAAAACTATTTATGGGATTCAATTAAAACTTGAAACACTGATATAAACTCTGTTCATTTTGGATAATAGTACACCAAAGTAATACACATTTGAATGTTTGCCGCACTAGCAAGCCCGAGAGCTTACCACGGGGAATAAGACATATTCTCAAGTTTGATGTCTAATGCCCAACCCAGAATAAAAAGACGTTTGTCTATTTTCCTGGCTATGGAACTTTTCTTGTCTTGTCTTGATCCGCAGTCTTGCGCGGTAATTCTAAATCCGGCGTGTCGGCAATCATGTCTGAAGTTCCGGTGGGGCATAACATTGATAGGTGTACGAGGAATGATAAACGCGAAAAAGTGCTCTCAAGCCTTACAGATTTTGTTTAAATTCAACAAAATGTTCATGTAATGTAGATGCAAATATTTTTTTAACATGTCAAAAACTTTCTTAACGAAATTGTACAAAATATACCCAAGAACTCGTCATCATGGCACTTTTTAAAATTATGTAACAAATGGGATTCGTACAGAGGTCAACGTAAACCCGACCCAAACTATTAATAGCATATACTAAGATAACTTATATTGTTATACTGTTACAACCCTTATTTAAAAGTTATTATAAAAATTTAACATTTCATTGAATCATGTTACGAACATGGTGAGCATTTTTCGTCTTTCTGGATCGTATGTCCCTGCATTGATGAAGATGACGTCAAGCACGTCAAAAATACCGCACATATCGGCGTCTTATTTGGTGGACTAAAACATAGTGTTCATGTGTATCTAAAAATGGTTTAAGTGCCATTAACGGTAACGATACGCTTCAGAAACCGGTACACTTATTCTGTTTCCATGAAAAGAGCTTCAGTCACACAATACGCATTCATTTTCTGTGCAGATTACAATTTTGAAATCCTAAAACCGTGGCGGATCCATGATTTCTTATAAAGGGTAGGGGATCTCATTTCACATTTCTGAGGTGGGTGGAGTGGGGGGGATCACCCCGCTACCTTATAAAACTTTAACCTCATATTTAGTGCATTTTATTTTGGTCATACCCACAACAAGCAAAATAACATGGCCGCCGATACGCCTATGTAAACGAACACACGCATCTGATTTTTAAATGAACCGGGCTGATTACTTTACCATGGTGACGATTTCTCGAGCACTTTTTAAAATTATGTAAAATTTTGTTTGAATCCTATATCTATATTACTTGAATATTTTTTGCTGAATTCAAACAAAAGTAATATATTTAGAAACACTTTCCGAGAACTCTTTATCGCCCCTCGTATAATGCTTTGTGTATATGCATGCAATGCATGTGCATGTGCATGTTTAAATGAATAGCATAAAACAACGAAATTAGGTTGCTGCAATTACCTAAATACACTTATAAATATTATAAATATAGTGTAGTAGCAAAATCCAACACTTTCCAAAGCTTCGGAAATGATGCCAATGCCAGTGTAACATTTACGACAAGGTGTTGTAACTTTTGTTACAAGTAAAAATATTGTAACAGATAGCGTAGACGTTGTAACTTTTATCACAACTACATTTTGTAACATTTGCGGTAAGATTGTAACAGATAGCGTTTAGAGTAACATTTAGAACACACATTGTAACTTTTACGGACGGCTACAACAGATAGCGACGTTGTAACTAATGGAGTTCCTAAACAGGCACAGAAAGGGTTGAACAAGGTGAACAATGGAACCTATTGCAAAATATGCGATAGCTAATTTTCACATTTTCTATCCTGGACAACTCCAGAGCACTTCGGGAACCACAGCCTTCGGAGCGCAAACAACTCACAAAATCAACTAATTTCCTTTTCACATCGATTCTCTTTTGCAGAGGTTTTTGCTAAAGGTTGTGGACACATTGCGATAGTGCATACAATGTTCCTTAGAAAAAATCGTTAAAATTGCGATAGGTGCATTATTCTTAATTTCAGAACGCCTGGAAATCACGTGCAGGTCAAACCTACAGGCACGTGACGTCGACAGCAGAATCAAAGCGTTCGCAACATCTCCCGATCACTTCTTTGAAGCATATCTCGAACGTATCTAGGCTTCCAAAAACAAGAACCTGATCTAACACAGTCAATGCACACTCGATATCATTGTTAATGCCTATTTTTTCATGTCTATATGTTTCTTCAGCAAACAATTCTACTGTCTCGATTAGGTGATTTTCCGTGTTCACAGTTACGTTAACTTGCTCGTCAGGTGTACTTTCCATCATATTTGTTTCCAGTCCAACATTACATATCTCATCATATTCCGAACCACCATTGACCTCAGCACCGTCATTTGTTTCGTCACCTTCAATTTCACCACTCGGTTTGTTCTTACGTATGCCAATATTAAAGACCTTGACAGCCATTAACGAATACAGGACCATATCTACAAGGTTGTGACCTCTAATTGAGGGTGATATGGTTTTGCTTGTTAGCATATGCATAACATCATTCTCCGCATATATTGTTTCTAGCAGTTCTGTTAACTCCGAGTCTGGCATTATATGACCAATACAACGTAGGAAACTCATTTCCATGTGCAGTCCTCCCAATCTGAGCACAACGTGTCGCAGGTCGCTGTTACTAGGTTCTGATAGAACGATGTTCAGGGCTTTCCACCATAGAGGTTGGTCAAATGTGAGGATTGGCGTTACCTCGTATTTCTTGGCCTGGTCATTTATAAAATGCAATGTTGAGTAGATACAGGTTTCATCACTCAGTCTAAGGTCGATCATTGGCATAAACATAACCGTTGACAGTCCGTTGACAGCTACTAGTGTGTACTGTTTGCATTGTTCCATTCCAAGTGACGTACAGGGATTAGCAACCAAGTGGATTTCCACAGGATATCAATGCCATGTCTTTAGCAATAATACCAGTGAACGGGGTGTATTTCAGATTAGCATTTCCGTGTGGAGTGTAGAAACGAATCGGTATTCTATCTACAAGTGCGATATCTTCAGCTGTCATTTTTAATCTCGTTATTGGTTTGGAAATATTTCCACCAGGTGTAACTGCAGCTATTATCCCCATTCCATGGAAAGTGTCATGCCCATCAAGTGTTCGTACATTATGGTCAACATTGTCTGCAACGAACTGAATGAACTGACCTTGTTCATACTTTGGAATTACGGTATTTTGTGCAACGCTGCACTATACTCATATCGCTGCACTTCTTGATACGAACAGCAGAACCCCAAACTATTAAGCAAGTCAATAAGAAAGCGTGACCCAAAATGATGATGACATTGGACACCAAGACCTAGTTGTAAGGGAGCCAGGTTAGCTCTAGGTCGAATGGACTGCATTATAGCCTGTCCTATGGCAGCCTGCTTTCCTTTTTAACTTTTCGCTACAAAGAGTTTCTTCAGAAGTAGTTGTAAGGATTCTGGTATGTACTTTAAACACCTTTCTGGTGTATTTATTTCATCCGGTGAAATGTAGGTGTGTTTTCGATGACATCGCTTTTAATCGGTTAAGCAGCTGTTTCAATGATCCTGTATTTGTCTGTGTCCATGTTTCTGTCTTTGGAAGTGAATGGAAATTGTGAAGGATATTTGACGCTGTATTTCTGAATGTTACCACATTCGGTTTTCCATATACTTCTGCAAATATAATTTGATCACCAAAGTGATCACTTAATCTTGATTTCATTTGTGGAAAACTAAATGGTTCATGTTCATCGTCAATATAATGCTTCATTTGATCAATAAGACTGTTAACTGTTAACTGATCTTCATCATTCTCCTCAATAAACTGTATCACTTTCATTAAAAGCAGCCCCTCTTTCAATGTTTTTTGTGTCTGCCTATATTACTTTTCTTTTCTTCTCTGGTGGTGTGTTTATTTCATCAATTGTCCCTTTTCCTGATCTGAATTTTAAACTACAAAACTGATGATAAATAGCATCAGATGCATGGAGGTCAAGGGAATATTTCTGTCCTAGATATAACTTTCTTCTCCCAGTCGTCATTTCTCGCTTTGCACTTAGAACAAATTGCATCTTGAAAATCTTTTGTTCGAACTGGGTAAACCTCTTTGTATATATTTTGCCGTTTTGTATCTTCTATAGATTTAACGCAAAATAAACAATTTTCATGAAACGTTTTCACCGGAGCGTAAAGTGTGTTGATCACTTTGAATTTCTTCAACTTAAAAACAACAAAAAAAAACAATAGTAAAAAGCACGATTTTTCATTAATTTTCAGATTTTATTGTGGTGGGGGTGGGGTGTGGGTGGCCGGTTGCGACCTCGCCTGAATACGCCCCTGATTTATAACCAGTATACTCGACTCTTAGAAACAGAAACAGAAAGGAGAGGACATATTTCGTAGGGTATATAATGGTGTAATATACTAAAGTTGCACTGCTTCACATTTATAACAACAATCTTAATTAAGTAGCACAAAGATCTGTTACTACCTTTAAAATTATGTTTTATTTCAAAATCAAACATACACATGCTTGTCATATATGTAACTGTATAACAAATTCCATCAAGTGTGTATCAGTTCACTGAATTAGTGTTCACCTCAGTACCAAAACATGTGTTGTCAAAAAGAGCGGCAACACACTTTTAAGGGAAGGTACTCTATCAAATCAAACACATTTTAATTAAGGGAGATTATCTGAAATATCTAATGTTATGACCAATCTAAAACATTTAGTGAGATCAAACATCTACTATAAAAAGTTGGATATATTACTTAATTTAATATTAATACGTAAATATCATTATAAAATTATGTTCCCAAAAACCGTTGATTTTTAGCTCTGCTGGCCGATGTCGAATTGTCCGTCGTCCGTCCGTCCGTCGTCCGTCGTTAACTTTTGTCTCGTTAAGACGATAGGGCCTTTATTTTTCATTTTTCATCCGATCTTTACCAAACTTTAACAGGTCGTTCATATCAATGAAAGCTCGGACAAGTTCGAAAACAAGCCAGATCGGACCAGTAACAGCGGAGTTATGGCCCTTGATTTAGTTAAAAATGCTATATGTTGGCTCGTTAAGACGATAGTACCTTCATTTTGTCTTGGATCTGTACCAAACTTTACAAGATTGTTAATATCAATAAAAGCTCGGACAAGTTCGAAAACCAGCTCGGACCAGTAACAGCGGAGTTATGGCACTTGATTTAGTTAAAAACGCTATATTTTGCCTCGTTAAGACAATAGGGCCCTTACTTTTTCATCCGATCTTTACCAAACTTACCAGATTGTTAATATCAATGAAAGCTCGGACTAGTTCGAAAACCAGCCCGATCGGACCAGCAACAGCGGAGTTATTGCCCTTGAATTAGTTAAAAATGCTATATTTTGCCTCTTTAAGACGATAGGGCCATCATTTTTCATCCGATCTTTACCAATCTTTACCAGATTGTTAATATTAAGTAAAGCTCGGACAAGTTTGAAAACCAGCCAGATCGGACCAGTAACAGCGGAGTTGTGGCCCTTTAATTAGTTAAAAATGCTATATTTTGCCTCGTTAAGACGATATGGCCTTCGTTTTCATCCGGTCTTTACCAAACTGATTGTCTGTTTGCGTGTTTGTTTCTGTGTTTTGTGGTTGGCTGTCCTTCTTGAATGCTACTTTCCCTGTCTGATCTTTTTATATTTCTTTATCAGATTGTTAGTACCAATGAAAGCTCGGACAAGTTTGAAAACCAGCCAGATCGGACCAGTAACAGCTGAATTATGGCCCTTGATTTCGTTACAAATGCTATAATTTCCGGTGGCGGCGGCGGCGGCGTCAACATTCAAGTTTTGCGTTTAGGTCATTTTCTCACAAACTGTATGCACTAGACCTTTCAAAATTTGCTTGTAGTTGTATCTTGGGTGGTACATCGCAACGTGACAAAGCAAATGTGGAAGTGACATTGACCTCTAAGCAAAGGGCAGATAACTTAATAATTTTTACCTTCAACTTTACTTAATAAATTTTACCTTCAACTTTTGCGTTTAGGTCACCTTTTCACAAACTGTATGCACTAAGACCTTTCAAACTTTGCTTATAGTTGTATCTTGAGTGGTACATTGCAACGTGACAAAGCAAAT